>JAAGAY010144069.1:0-18634 GCA_011801015.1 Ardeotis arabs
AGATCCACTTGGAGACCGTGAAGGACCCCACACCGGGGGAGGTGGATGATGCCTGAAGGCGGCTGTGGCCCGTGGAGGGCCCGCTGGGGCAGCCGTTCTGGAGAGACTACACCCCATGGAAGAGATGACCCACGCCGGAGCAGTTTCGTGAAGGACTGTGGCGTATGGGTGGGACCCCACACTGGAGCAGGGGAGGAATGTGAGGAGTTCTTCCCCCGACTATGAAGCAGCGGAGTACAACATCGCGTAATGAACTGACCGCAGCCCCCATTCCCTCTTCCCCCCCTGTGCCGCTCAAGGCGGGAAGGTAGTAGAGAGAATGTTAAGCTCGGGAAGAGGGAGGGGTGGGGAGGAGGTTTTTATCTTGTTTCACTGTCTCATTATCCTATTTCCTGCTAGTTTTAGTAATAAATGAATAGTTTTCCCCAAGTTGAGTCTGTTTTTGCCCGTGACGGTAACTTTAAGGATTTCTCCCTGTCCTTATCTCAAACCTCGAGCCGTTTTTCTTCTATTATCTCCCCCCTGTTCTCTCAGAGGGTGGGGGGAGTGAGAGAGAGACTGCGTAGTCTGGTCCCGATCCGGGCTGAACTACGACACTCATATAATATTTTCATCCTCTATTCATCAGTATTTCTTTACAAGTATTGAGGAAAACTATACTACATCTGTGAAAGCTATAATTCCTATACCTTCACTTCAACCAATAACATTGTTTACTATGGTGTATGCTCTAAATCATACAGTGGTATTGTGTGATAGCTCTGCTTCTGCACATTTAATCCTTCCACCTAAGTATTCAGTCATGAGTGTGTAGCACTGTTGCCATTTGCAGTTGATTTTCCTGTACTATTAAGTTTAAAGGGAGTTTACATGTTTTGTAAGAAAAACTTATTAAGCACTAATAGAAATTAGAGCTCAGGGGGTTGAGTTTTGTCATAGAACAGAATTAATTGAACTGTCAATCCTGAACAGGAGGAACAAAGCAGAAAATGAATGGATAGACACCTTTAAGGACTGTTGTTGACATAATCTTTTTTATGTCAATAGATGCAAGACAGAGTCACTATGTACTAAGAAGTACTTCAACTGATAAAACGTAACTTGATTTATTGCTTCTGAATATTCTATATCTTAAAGAAGATTACTACACCACTGAGACCTAATAGCAGCTTCTCCACCAAGAGAATACAAGAAGTCAACAAAAAAAAATTGATTATCTTTTCTTCCTTCCTTTATAATATCTTTATTATTTACTGAGATAATACTGAGCATTTAAGTCCTTTGCAATATTTTTTCTTGTTCTGAAGAGCACTTGTGTAAATCTGCTTGCTAACACCATGTGGTTCCCTGAAGTGAATATTTTAAATTGTACATATTAGCAACACCACCCAAAGAGCGTGTGAAATGTAAGATGCTTATATCATGCATGAAGGAAACTATGGACTGAACAACCTGTTGTTCTCTTACAGGTAAAAAGATTATCTTATCACCATGGATGAATTGCTATAATGTAGAATTTTGCTTAGAAAATATATTGTTTGCAAAGACATTGTTAAGGTAGAAAAAGATACTTTTTCCTGTGTTTTTCTCCTCTTAAGACTAAATACTATAATTTTTCAGCAAAGCTTCCTATGATAAAGGAGATTTTTAAAATTGAGATAAAAAGAATTTGCATGGATACCAACATAAATGAAATAAAAGAATTGATGAGTCTGGAAGGAACTTTTAGCATGTAATGTCATCATGGAGGTCACATGAAGAAGTGATCTGGCACAGCAGGAGAGCTGAAGCCATTAAAACTACTGCAGTCACTGGCACTTTTTTCCTTCCTTTTAGTCTATGAATAATCCACAAATACAGAGAATCACAGAACCATTCAGGCTGACAGGGACCTCTGGAGGTTGTCTAGTCTGACATCCGTACTCAGAGGAGGGTCAACTACGGTGGGTTGCTAAGGGCTGTGTCCGTGTCCAGTTAGGTTTTGGATCTCTCTAAGGATGAAGATTCCTCAGCCTCTCTGGACAACCTCCACCAGTTTTTTTACCATATTCGCCATTAAAAAAAAAAAAAAAGTTTTTTCTCCTGTTTTCAAATTGTGTCCATTGCCTCTTACCCTGTCACTGGATACCACTGAGAAGAGTCTGGCTCCACCGTCTTTAATACCCACAAAGATATTTTTACACACAAATGTGTGTACTGAGGCTTCTTTTCTGCAGGCTGAGTAGTCCTGGCTCTTCCAGCCTCTCCTCACGTGACAGATGCTCCAAGATCTTAATTGTCTTTATGGTCCTTGACTGAACTTGCTCCAGCATGTTCATGTCCTCCTACTGGAAGCTCAGGACTGGACATAGCGCTCCTGATGTGTCTCACCAGTGCTGAGTAGAAGAGAAGGATCACTTCCCTGAGCCTACTAGCAATGCTCTATGTAATGCAGCTCAGGAGGCCATTGGCCAGCTTTGCTTCAAGGGCACATTGTTGGCTCATATTCAACTTAGTGTCCACTCAGGGAATAAGCATAGCCAAGACATTTATATATTTTTATGTCAAGTTGAAATGAATGTGCAGTCATCACAAATTGTCACTTTATTGTGACTTTGAATGACTTTAAAGACAGGGTCAGTACTGAGGTCCTCTTATTAATATTTTAAGCTGAAGTTCTAAATACATCATCAGTTTTTTGAACTTGGCTTTAGCTTGGGGAGAACTCAACCATTTCACAAAGGTGAGTTTTCAATCAAACCACACTTATTTCAAAACTCAGCTCCAATTTTGAGAAAAAAAAAATGTTTAATTACATACTTCAGTGCACTTCAGAACAGCAACAGGCCTTTGCTAATCACCACTGCAAGGTCTCAAACACTACTGAGATTCATGATCATCTTTTTAAGATTAACTAAATCCATGATAAAGGGAAGTGCCCATAACAGAGAAAGAAGAAACCTGAATTCTACTTTGGATTTAACGTTGGTAGTAACAGAGTAGAATACAGAGCATAAAAAAATTGGGTGGCTTCACTCACTACCAGAACACAGAATATTTTAGTACTCATGTCATGTGCTATACACAGTTATGCTTTCGCTTTCCTTTTCAGAAGAACTACTTAGTCCTAAACAGTATCTCCTTAAATCACTTCATAAGTTTAGAAAGTAGCATCAAAATTTATTTCTTAAAAACCATTGTAATGGGTGTTGACTTTATTTGAAGGTCTATGAAGAGTTAAAATAAACTTTAGAGTACATTCAGAAAATATTTTTAAAAAGACCTTGACAAGCTGCGAGACTTGTGGAGCATGATGTTAGTTTGTTATGATTTACAGGAGTATGCTTGGAAATCAACAGCATCTAGGCTCAAAATTTCTAAGCAAAATTGAGCTTTCTGACTTCTGGGATCTCTACAAAGACTACCTGTGACAGAGAGTTTGAAGTATAGTTTACATACACCAGGAAAAGAGTCAACTAAAACAGAGGAAACCTAGAAGGAGGAACAGCAAACAAGGTCAGCAGTATTAAAATGTCTGTTAATAGTTTGTCAGAATCTTTGTGTGCATCATTGTGTATGAGTGAAAAACAGGCAATATAAGAGGACTGTCAAGTGCTGAATGAAAGAAGTTGCCTAGATAACACAGCAAAGTGTGCAGAGCAGGCAAAAGTCCAATAGCTGGCAGGGAGCACTGACATGTATAAGAAAATCCTTGATATATGTAAGAACACAGGAATAAGGAGATAAGATCCAGGAAACAGGGGTATTTGCTGTTGTTCCTGAAGTGAAAAGTAACATTTAAATTGCGTTACTAAGGAATAAATCACCACTTATTTTGGCAGTTCTCAATTTTTTACAACATGTGTGAAAAAGGTAAAAAAAAAAAAAAAGGTTTAGTTTTAATATACTTTACTGTAATTTTTCATGCAAAAATACCCCACAAGCCATCAGGTTATATGCTGTTCCAGGCAAGGATTACTCTCCAAGCTTTCGGATGCAAATAGGGCTGCTGTTTCTTGGCTGGTTCTAAGGTGCCTCTTGTTCAGTATCTGTTAACACTGAAGTAGGTGTGTACACTCCTTGGAGTCAAGGGAAAGAAATAGTTTGCTAACCAAAGTAAGTATTCATAGACTCTGAGAGAGGCTTACCTCTCTCTATTGTCTACTTATTGAGTCTAGACTGCTGATTTACATGGTTTGGATTATCCTATTGAGGCTCACTAATGATACTTTAAGTGTTGCTTTGGTGAAATGAATTTCCTAATGTAGTCTGAATAATGCAGGCAGTTACAACTCATAAACTTTTCTAGATCTCTCCCCAAAAGCCTCATCATAACTGTGGAAGACCTTGATACTGATAGCAAGCTGAATGTTAAGAGTTCCTTGCACCTAGTCTTGATCTGAGATTGCTGCCTGCCTATGTATGTCATCAGAAATCTGAAATAAAACTGGAGTGTCTGAGGGCTGTACCGACATGCAAATAAATTAGTATACATCTGTAGAAACAAGCTGTGATTTGTTTAGTTCTGTTTCCTATTTGTGTTTAAGATTTTCATCATAAATCTTTAGGTGCCAAAGAAAATTACCCATAAATTCCTCTTGGAAGGATGGTCTATTAACATTGCAGGACCTCACACTAGAGAGACAAATCAAATGAAATCATAAAGAATGTGCAATCAAGCAAACATTGTGTGGTAACTGTGAGGCAACAGGGAAATTTAAATATATATTCCTAAGGAAAAAAAGAACAACAGTAATCAGCACATACACACATGAAAAATAAAAAAAAAAAAAAACCAGCAAAACTAGCTCTAAAGCTCCTGGAATAATTTTGGAGTTATTTTAATATAGCTAAAATGCACAAAATAATAAAAACACCCTATAGTTCAAATGTGAATGTTGCACAATTAGGATGGAATTCAATCTATTCAATTTATGCACCGTCTTACAAACAGGTTTAGAAAAGAAGCACAATCTGCTATGTCTAACTTCACATTCCAACAAGCAGAGAAAGTACTCCCTACTTGGAGACTAGGTGCATCTGAAAACCTGCAAAGTTTAAAGTAATTTACTCAGTTTCTATGTCTACGGACTAGTGAACTGGTAGGGATGTTCCTGGGATCTTTAAACGATGTAATGAAAGAGGAGAAAGGGAAACATAGGACAGGATTCAGCTCAGATCCAAACTCCTAATTCTAGGCAATCACAATGGAAAGTCTCTGCAAATAAGCTAGGTGTCTAAACTCCCAGTACAGGCAGAGACACTGCAGTCAGCACAGACAAGAAATTATGGAGAACAATTCAACTCATCCTAACAAAAGCAGATAGCCATGGTCAGCTCTAGGTTACACTGTTAAGGACTCCATCAAGGATAATTGGAATTTAAACTCTTAATCCATAGAATGTGGAGTCTTATATTTAGATATCATAACCTGCAAGCGGATTCACCCTCAAAGCGTCTCCCAAGTGGAATACTTGCATTCCAGACTCTGTTTATCCTGAGAGAGATTGAAGTTACTTCTGCTATGTCCAAAATCTGTTGGTTGTATAACTGCTTCAAGTGGAATATTCCCTACTGCTCCTGTTGAAGACACTGACGACACTTTAACCTAAATAATATGGGCTAAAGTGCTCAGGAAAGGGCAGAAAATGTTTTGAAACCCAAGTTTTTTCACACGAGTATGCGTTTTACATATGACCAAAAAGAAAAAAAAAACGAAAAAACCTGCCATTTCCCTTCTTAATACCACGAAAAGTCAAGCAGAGTCAGATTGCCTCATTTCTTTCTTTCTCATCCCATTACTTTACATCCCTGGGCTAATCTCTCACAGGGGAGATGGTAAAGTCTGATTTAGGATATTTTATAGGCTTGGTTAGAGCAACAGTTTTGAGGTTCAGATAAAAAACATTATCATCCTGAAGTTTAAGTAATGCAGATATGCCATTTCCTGGCTGAGTACCTCAAGAACTAGACCAGTGTGGAAAAGGTAGGATAAAATATTGCAAAATCAGGTGGTAGCAATTTCCATCCTGATGTCATCTAAATTTTCAAATTTCTTTAAGGGCCATATGTAAGATTTAGATGGCAGCTGACTCAAAGACGAACCAGTGGATCACAGGGAGGCACACAAACTGCATTTCTTTCAGTGAACTCGTTCATAGTTTTTCCTGAAACATAAGATTATTCTATTACTCTGTATTCATTCTAGTCATTCTTATTAGCATCCCAGTATGCAGTCACAGAAATATTCAGGACAGACATGTTGAGCCCTCAAATATAACGACAAAGAAATGTAGATAGAAAATTCAAATTTCTCAGAAGCATGAAAATTTCTCAGTAGTGATTGAAAGATTCCTGCTCATGCAAAGGGAACAACCAAACTTTATTTTCCTGGACTTACTTCACACTTGAGAAGCATCCCTGTTCTGGAGTATCATTCTGTCAGCCTTTAAACTGGATAGCAAAGGATGTTTTTAGCTAAACATCCAAAGCCTTGTAGAAGAAACAAGTTAGATGTATTTTTCCCATTTTGCTACAGTAGCTATTAGGACTACTGTATGTCTAGTTTCTGTCAAAAGGTCTTATCTTTCTGCCTTCAAGATCACTCCTAAGAGATTTTTTTGTAAATTAATATTGTGTTCAGTTCATGGAAACCTCTCTCTGCTTCTTCTCTACAAGTAGGGAAGAAAGCATTCCTACTAGACCTCTTGGTGTGCTGAACCAGAGAATGAAGCCCAGAAAAGTCCATGCTGAATCTGAGTCTGCATCATACCCTCAAAATGACACTACAAAGGGTGACTTACTGGAAAATAGAACTGGAATAGAATAATATACCCATCCTATTACAGTTAACTATGAAAGAGAAAGCAGCTTTTTAAAAGCAAAGGTTTTCACAAGCCATACTCCAAATATCAGTTGTTCCTAAAAGACAAGTCATCTGTGGCACCTAAAGCCAACAGCACAGTTAACCCAGCCTCTGGTAACCATGAAGAATGTCATTAGTCTTCAGGAGGAATTAATTCTTCCCCAGTAACTTGACAGACAGGAAAAACAAGCAGAGTCTGCAATAGAATTATGGGTTGAATCAGTTTCATTTTACACCTCAGCAGCATCCAATTGCTTCGCGAGAGTGATAATCACATGAACTAAAGAACTAAGAGAACTAGCCTCAAAGGACTTTGCAATCAATTCCATCCTAAATAAGATGTTCTTATCAACAACATTCATGGGAAAAGTGTCTGTGGACACTATCAGCTCTTCAGCCTGCATAATGGAAACACATGAATTTTCATCTGTGGCTACAGACACCGGGGGAACAGTTGCTATGCAAAATCTTAGGCAAACTGATCAACAATTTGGGCAAGGTGAGGGGTAACTGAGATGAGAAGGAAGCAAGCCAAGCTTCTTTATTTTAAGAGTATTTGGAGATAACTGGGAAATAGATCAGGGCAAATATTTTCAGTTGAAATATCCTTGTACCTAAAAATGCAGGCTGAGTAAAGTTGAGTGTTTTCTGAAATGATCTCAGGTTGACTAGGTAGCTAGAACTTATTTTATTTCTCTTTAAAATAAAAACTTTTTCCATTTTCATGTTGAAATTTCCTTCAACTTTATGTATAAAAAGTAATTATTTTTCTTCAGATTAATTTTTATTGAAATGATTTCCAGTAAAAGCTTTGTAAAAAAAAAAAATTTGGAGCTGCTCAAAGTAAAGAAAATTTCAAAAATAATTCTAGTTCTGCTGAAAATGAGTTAGATTCACAGAGAAAAAATTCCATTGGCATCAATAAATTCCACTGACTGACTGGAAGGATTTGCACCTGATTAGCAAACAAAAATGTTCCTTGTGATCCTGTAAGTATACTAAATCACTGGACAAAAGATTTTATATTTGAAGAAAAAGATCAGAAGAAAAAATCTTGAGAAAGTTCTATATCTTTTATCAACTATCAGCCTCATTTCCCTAAAATGTTATTTCAAAATGAGAGGAAAGAAATCATCCCTAACATCCCTAAATACATACACATCTCCATTGTCTCCTATGGAAAAGGGAATTACTCTATTAAGGTTGCTATAAGTAAATCTGTGGCAATTTTTTTTCATCAGAAAATAGAGAAGTACTAATATATCAGTAATATTTTAAAAGAAAAAATATGAAATAAATCAGCATTACCTTCTAGTTTTAGGTTAGTAATGCACACTTACTTGAGTATGAAAGAGATATTCCATTTTCCGTAGATTTAGATCAGACATTAGGAAAAAATTGTTTACAATGAGGGAGATGAAACATTGGAACAGGTTGCCCAGAGAGGTGGCAGATGTCCCATCCCTGGAAACATTCAAGGCCAGGTTGGACGGGGCTCTGAGCAACCTGATCTGGTTGGAGATGTCCCTGCTCCTTGCAGGGGAGTTGGACTAGATGACCTTTAAAGGTCGCTTCCAACCCTAACCATTCTATGATTTGAATTTTATTATTAAATTCCACTTCAATATTAGAAGTTGATATTTTGTGGTTTACTATTTTTATTACATGGGAATGCAAACTTATGAAAATGAAACACAATAACGTTTAAGTGACTATTTTTTCCAAATTTCTCTGCAGTAAGAAACAGCTACACTTTCATTTTTCAATCCAAATAATAAATATAAGTTTTACAATGTCAGAATTTCCTGTGGGATGGAAATAAAGTTTTTAGATCAACTATAATGATACATGCTTTTATTCACTCTCTATCTTCCCAAGACACTAAAGAATATATCAATTTATTTTAAACTGTTGAGTGGTTCATTAAAATTAGATCAATATAAACTCTTCAGCTGAGATTTCTTTTTAATTCTTCTAACATTGAACAGATTAAGGAACCAAGAATAGTTATGCACACAAAGAGGTTACACAGATAAATTTCCTAACAGTTACTGAATTATTTGAAAGGCTATTGAAATTTTCTGCCCTTCTTATATGTCATTTTAAAAGAGTTCTCTGTATCTCAACATGTGTTACAAACCAAGAGTGATATAGCGTTACTATCTTGATTAGCTACTGTAGAACACAGAATGATTGTTCTTCTAGTGTCAATGTTCAACTCTACAATTTATTTTATTAACACTGCTTTTCAGAAAGGAAATCTGGTAATTTTATTTTACAACCATGTCCTTTTTTAATCTAGTGAGAAGAAAGTCTTATTCAAACCTGGTGTACTTGCTGTTTCTGAGAAAATAAACTTCCATGTTACAACTCTGTTGCTTTAGAAAGTTAGTATCACCAGAGCTCCAGCTGTATCATTATG
This sequence comes from Ardeotis arabs, assembly GCA_011801015.1. Taxonomy (NCBI): domain Eukaryota; kingdom Metazoa; phylum Chordata; class Aves; order Otidiformes; family Otididae; genus Ardeotis; species Ardeotis arabs. Next base: position 9,267 of record JAAGAY010144069.1, read on the forward strand.
TTGATTGGTTTTCATTTGATCTAAAGACGTATTCCCTGTTTTGCAATAAAGTGGCAAAAGTCTGTGATCTGAATTAAATCCATTAACTATATTCATTCAGATATATTGTAAAAAAAAAGAGGACCTGGGATCTGAGATCAATAACCTGCAGCCCCCACCAGAAAACACACCAGTAAGTTACGCATCATTTTCTATTGAATTAATATGTTCACTGTGATTCTCCTACAAGTGAAATTCTATAGAAGATGAGATAAAGGAATTGAAGCTTCCACAAAATTCATATTCTTCTCAGAACATGGAACCAGACTGAATATATTCAAGTTTGGTGACAAAATTCTCCTTGTCAGTTGTCATCACTCAGAATCAAAAATTCAAAACTTCTGCCTGCAATACAAAAGTCCACATGAAGAATAAATCCACCCTATCATCTAAGTGATCTTCTCAAGAAAAGAGGTTCATAATTTAAGCTGAAAAAAATTCTGCTTATAATGTTAAATATAAATAATATTCATGAACATTTCTAAACTAGAGAACACTGTAAAGTGGAAAAGGTTCTGTGACAAACTTGCAGTTTTCAAGATTTCTATGTGAAAGATATATATTTGATTTAAAAGTCAAAGCTAATAAAAATCTAAAACACACTTTAAGTAAAATGTGCAGGAAAGAGCAAGAATACCTTGCTCACATTAAAATCACATTTCTTGATTCATCTGGCTTCAGCTGCCTCAGAAGAACTGGTTTTCTGGCTCATTTTAAAACTGTAATTTTCATAGATTAGAACTGGGAAGCTGTTGGATCCATTTCATATATTTGATCAGTGTAATTGTATCATTTCTTCCAAAATTTGTTATTTGTCTGTAACATGATTAAAGCACCTGCTGTTATAAGCTGCTCATTAAAATTACACTGATGGGAAGTTCACATTCTTCAGCTACTCAACACAAATCTGTTTAAAATAGGAAAAACAAAAAAAAAAACCCCAAAAAAAAAAAAACCTGACAGACATCTGGGAAATAATTTTGCTATGTTCTGATTAATAAATGAATTGTGCCCTGATGTTGTTACAGACATACAACAAAAATCTTGGAAAAAGGCATTTCCACACAAACAAATTGAACAGAAGTTTATCACAGCATAAAAATTTAGGGAATTACTCTAGAAATTCTATAGTTGATGAAGCTCTAGATAAAAACAGACGGGCATGTCTCTGTAAAAATACACCACTACTTTCTGAAGTCATGTTTACACAAGTACTTTAGATGATAAAATGAGAGTGATATACTTATCAGTTCATATTAAAAAGCTCAGATTTTTTTTGAGCATACAATTGATTAAACTGGCTATAATGGTTAAGGAGTATGTTAATCTCAAAAGGTGCCCAAAAATGGCTTGTGATTTGGACCTTTGAAATCTAAGCAACAAATCTTGGTTTTGGAGGTAGTAGATACACTTGTAATTTGGAATTGGTAGTAAATTCCAGGAAATTGCTCTTCATTCTCCACATATACTCTAAATGTTGTCACAGATTTTAATCAAGGACATAAAAGCCACATTTGTCAAAATAAAAATGTTTGTATTTTTGATGTAGTATAGCCTTTAGGAGTTGTCAGGTGATAATGGACATACCCAGAAGCAAGTAGATAAAAAATATTTGCAAACTAAAACAAGTACGTTGTCATAGCCACTTTCTACAGCAACTAGATAACTTCAGAATTCTCCCATGTGTTTACACCCCAGGAGTATATACTGGAACTTTTACACCACTTTTACTGTAGAAATTACTTGCTGGTGGATTCATATATTAAGGAAACTCCTATAGCCGTCTCAATCTAAAATCTGTCTTTTATCACAGTGCTGGTAGGTGCATCTGCATGCACTACAGTTCTCCAAACCTGAGTCTTTTTACATGTAGATAGAAACCCTCGCTCTCACATGCAAAGGAGCAAGATTTAAGTCCAATAATTATTAATAAAAGTAGTAAAAAATTTAATATACAGAAATCAAAGATAATTTTTGTTCAACATTCACAAAAGAATACTTTTATCTATCTCAGTTACTTTTGTTTGTCTTCTATAGTGCAACGTTAGCTATTATAGAAAATTCTCAATAAAGGTGATATGCTCTATTTCTATTGTATTCAGGAGTTAAACTTCTAGAGGACAAAAAGGGAGAAAAGAGTATCCTAAGGCCTCAGTGAGCTTGAAAACAGAGGGCAGGGACCTGAACCTTCAACAAGTGTATGAAATATGTGACAGGTCTGCAGCAATTATGTGTTGGATAGGGTGGGTTCACCTCAGTGTTGTGGTATAAATTATTACCTGGGCAACTAGGTATTAGTGGTAGAAAGAACTTATGATCAGTAACATTGCTGCAGCTGAAAACTTAAGGAATGAGCATAAATATGCACATTAATTTATTATCATTTCAAAGCAGAACTTATATTTGGACTTTTTAAAAGGAAAATTTGAGATACCACTGCACTGTGCTAAATAAGACAAAAAAAAAATTGTTTTGTAACAGAAATGTAAAAAAAGCAATTAGCAATATTTTAACATAAAGAACTCTGCTGACATGTCTTAATACCTATTACATTTTTCAGCTAAACATTGGAAAACTGTTTTCTGTCAAGAACACCCAGTAGAAACAGTACTGTACTCTTGAATAAAGACAATTGTGTTTCTTGTGAACTTGTCCCGACTTTCATCTATTAACTGTGGACTTATTCCTCAAAATAATAATAATGGTTTTGTCACAGAAATGTTCTTAAGCAGTTGAACATAAAGATACATGCAATTCTTTGCCTCCTCAACTATTGCAGCTCTGCAGAGAAAGACGCAATGTCATTGTCATCAGGTGTAATTATTACATGTTCTGCTTCCCAAGGTGTGTCTTAGTAACCTATGATATGCTAAACTCATAAAGTGTCAGCAACTAAAAGAGTTAACCTGCAGTAACATGTCTTATGTGCTCAAAGAGTCAAAACAAAAATGTCAAAGGCAGTTTGAGCCAGTATTAAGTGATGAGACAATTGTTTACATCTATACTGTTTTGTTGACATTCAGTAATAGAGATGGTCATTTCTCCTCTACTCTTCTGAATAAGCGTTGTTGAAAATAGTTACATTGATAAAAGGTTTTTACAGAAGTGACCCTCCATCTTCATCTGACATCTGAAATAGGGGCTTCTCTTAATAAACACTGTCCATATGCTCCACATAAAAGCTAATGTCAGGGTTGGAATTACAGAAATGAAAGTAAACAGAGTTTTTTACAACTTCCTTTCCTGTTTTTTAATTTAATCTTTTGTTACAACTTCCTATAGCTTAAGGTATGGTGCATGATAAAATATGGTTGCCTCACCTGACAGTCGTATACTCCTTCAGAGCACCTTTTTCCTATGAAGCTCATTTCAATTTTCTAAAACAAATTTGGGAATTGTAAGGAAGTAGAACACAGTAGCTATGATATCTATGATAATTCATGATAACACAGTGTTTGTGCAATTTCTTTTGGAGTCAGTAGAGGAATAAGCACTAAATGTGCCATAATCACTGAAATCTTCTGAATTCTTCAACCGTTCAACTAAACAATTAATGATTATCAGTGTTTAGGGGAGGACTAAGAAACACATTAGAGCTGTCTCCTCTACACCATTTGATATATTTGGAGGGACACTTGAGAGCAAACTTAAGCTGTTTAAATGAATAATCTATGCTCTCTCAACTGTGCACCTGAAGCAACTGGGCGTTGCTGGTAGATGGTTTACCCCATTCCAAAACAGTATCTGAGAGATGGGACAAGGCACTCTGTGCCCTTGTTGCTGTCTGTTCCTGTCTTACAAAGGCAGCTTAGGCAGGCAGATTAGACTAGTTGCCCTACTTTTGGATGACTGAAGTTACGTAAGATGAATCCCATCCCTGATCACCTTCTGTCAAAATGATTGCTCACATCCCCAGGGATGGCCAGGGAGGAACATGGCAAATGAAAATTTTCTTTCTGCAGCAAAAGTACAATAGCAAACATTTTTAGCTAAACCATTTCTAAAAAGTTAAAAAAAAAAAAATGTTTCTCTAACACTTGGAGGGAGAATGCAATTTTTTTTTTGTATTAAGACCAAAGAACGTTTCTATCTAAAGAGCTTTTGTGTCTGTATATATTGTTGTGTACCTAAAATGACTACTTCACAAAAATCTATCACTCCAATAATTTGTACCTGTCAGAATAGCTTTCTCAGGCTCAGCAGAAAAAATAGCCAGAATTTAAATAGTTGAATACTGTGAACTATCCTCTCCTTAAGAATGGTCCTTGTCCTATTAGGTCACTGTTTATCTGACTGTGATAATACAAGCAGTGAACACACTAGAAATCCTAGTAACTATGTGGTGGGCTGACTCTGGCTGCTTGCCAGGTGCCCACAAAAGCTGCTCTATCATTCTCCCTCCTCAGCGAGACAGGGGACAGAAAATACACCGAAACAACAGGGAAAGACCACTTACTGTCATGGGCAAAACAGACTAAACTTGGGGAAAATTAATTTAATTTATTAGCATTTAAATCAGAGTAGGGTAATGATAAAATAAAATAAAATCTTAAAACACCTTCTCTTCAGTCCTCCCTTCTCCCTGGGCTCAATTTCTCTACCTTCTCTCCCTGCAGCAGCACAGGGGGATGGGGAATGGGGGTTGCAGTCAGTTCATGACAAGTTGTCTCTGCTGTTCCTTCCTCCTCAGGGGGAAGAATTCCTCACACTCTTCCCCTGCTCCAGCGTGGGGTCCCTCCCACAGCAGACAGTCCTCCACAAACATCTCCAATGTGAATCCTCCTCACAAGTTTGCAATTCTTCATGGGATGCTCTGGCATGGATCCTTTCCACATGTCGTTTCCATGGGATGCAGTCCTTCAGGAACAGGCTGCTCCAACGTGGGTCCCCCATGGGGTCACAAGTCCTGACAGCCAACCTGCTCCAGCCTGGGCTCTTCTCTCCACAGGACCACAGCTCCTGCCAGACGCCTGCTCCAGCTTCCCATGGAGTCACAGCCTCCTTTGTGCACACCCACCTGCTCCAGTAAGGCGTTCTCCACGGGTTGGAGGTGGATCTCTGCTCCTCTGTGGGCCTCCATGGGCTGCAGGGGGACAGCCTGCTTCACTATGGGCTGCAGGGAAATCTCTGATTCAGCACCTGGAGCACCTCCTCCCCCTCCTTCTTCACTGACCTTGGTGTCTGCAGGGTTGTTTCTCACATATTCTCATTCCTCTCTTCTGACTGCTGCTGCTATTGAATAAGGTTTTTCTCTCTTTTTAAATACATTATTACTTATCACAGAGGTGCTGTCACCATCACTGATGGGCTCAGCCTTGGCCAGCAGCAGGTCCGTCTTGGAGCCAACTGGGGCATTGGCTCCATTGGACACAGGGGAAGCTTCAAGCAGCTCCTCACAGAAGCCGTACCTGTAGCCCCTCACTACCAAAACTTTGCCATGCAAACCCAATACAAACTATTAGAAAATTACTGACCTATCCAGCACATATTACTTTTTATTCTTTGCATTTGTCCATTATAATATATGTATTCTAATAGCATTGATATTGTGCTAGACAGAGCTGCAAAACAGGAAGACATTATGTTAAAGCCCTTACAGTACAGTAGTCAGGTTCTGTAAGGCTTCTGGAAGCACCAACAGAGCTGAGGAACCTGGAAGATTAAGTACATTTTTGTGTCTTTTCAAATTCAAACAATTTTGGAGCTGAAAGGAAGTTTTGGTATAATTCAGAGTGTCCTAGTGGTCTTCACAGGTCATGATAACCTCATTGGACTATTTGATGCAATATTAGGCTTCATTTAAATGCTTTATGCTACAGGCCCATACCAAGCAACTTTTTAATCTGGTTCCAGGCAGTTGTACCATATATAAGATATCCCTTACATTGGCATTTGCAAAGGACTGCTTACAAAACAACCTTGCTGTTAGTTGTCTTCCACAATTCCTCATGCACTCTGGTATGGCTTTTCAGATATTCCCAGTCATGTGGAGGTGGGTAGGGTGACTGTAGTCAGGCCACAGAGAAGAATCTCATAGAGTAGTTTGGGTTGAAAGGGACTTTTAAAGGTCACCTAGTTCAACCCCACCCTGCAATAAGCGTGGACATCATTAATTAGATCATCTATCCATCCATTTCCATACTAGTTAAAGACTACTATTCAAGGCTAAATTAATATAAATTTTTAGCAGTAAAATAATAAAATGTTTGGAATATGTTCCAGATGATCATTCCTTATATACCTCATGCAGGTATTTTAATTAGGACAAGAATCATCTAAGTTGCAATTTCAGACAAAACACAACTGCTGCTCTGTTTTAAATGACAAAATATAGCTTTAAAAACTAATAATTTTTCTCTTTACTGGACGATGGTGATTCCTTTAACAGATTGGCTAATGCAATACCATTTTGAACTTGATAAGCTTTGTAGCAGATGGTAGAATGAGTTTTCTTATGTGCTATAAATGCCTAGCATTATGTCATGACACAGGTGGGATTAGTTTTCCAATGTGCTAATCAGAAATGTGGCCAGATTAATTTTTTTTTCTTTTTTTTTTTAAAAGAAGACCAAGGTTGCTGTTTCTTTCCATGATTTCAAAAAATAACTACTCAAAATGCTTCCTTAGTTCTTAAAAATAAATTTGTAATTTTACCTAACACGCCTCCCAAAAGTGTTCCTTGTTTTTCATGTTCAGTCACCCTCTTGTGGAAGAGTCTGACCCTAACTTTAGAAATTGCTTTTATGCTACACTTTACAAGCTGCATGTTATTGGCTACACTGTCCACAGAGATGCTTGTATCTGATCTATGTACTGTTGAGTAAAGAACTGATATTGTGATTATTTTGTGTGTTCCAAGCAGTTACCACTTGGGAGTTCTTGTAAATGAGAGGCTTATTCCCTTGACATTTATTCACATAAATAACTGAGATGTATTAACCTGCTCTAAAACAATTTAGGTGGTCAATAAGCAGGTTTTTCAGTTCGATCTGCAAGTACTGTGGGCAATTTGCTGCTCTTCATCTGTCCTGATGGAAGAAATCACACTTTAATCCCATTTAGTGGTAACAGCATTTAAAAGGCTCTCTTTTGTGTAGAATTTTCTTTTATGTAACTTCACATAATGACATGTAATTTAGTACACTTTTAATTATTGTAATGGAGATTAAAGGATGCATTTATAAAGATGTAATAATACATCTCAGACATTAGAAATATGGGTCTGATTTCTATGTTCTGACTTGTGAGCAGGCTGAGAATTTTCTTAAAACTAGTTCTAACCTTTATTCAGATCTCTTCTTTTCACTCAGAATCTATCAAAATATTTTATTTGGAGTCTCACATTTTAGCTAAAATAGTGAATAACATCTAATATTCTTTGAGATTTTCAGATAAGACCTAAGGGACAGCAATTTAGGTCTCTCTATATAAAAGTCTAGATTTATTTTAGCTGCCCTAAGATAGCATGCCTGGTTTCCTGCTGCTTCTCCATCACAAATTCTTATTGTTGCAAATCAGAAGGATTCCCTGACTGCAGTTGAGTGGTCTGTCTGCCTTCATTCAGACCCTCCTCATAGTATGACTCTACTCTTTTTCTAGTTCTCTGTGTTACCTAGGCTTTTATTCTCTTTTTGTTTTACAGTCCAGGTTGCATCACTATACAACACCAAGCTAAGTAATGGGAATTGTTCAGTATCTAGAAGAGAGATCGCTGAGCGCATCCTGCTCTAAACACTGAAAGGAACTTTCTAGCAGAAGAAAACTACTATATTTCATCAAGCATACATTGCTTATGACTGTGGGAGCATTTTCTTCATCTCTATATGGAGTCGACTGATTCTCTTCCTCAAGAGTCCTCACTACTAATCTGTTGACCAATTCTATGATTGCCTCCAACTCCAAAAAACACAATATTCTTTATGAGTTTTACAACAGCGGAAAGTGAAACTTGGGTTCATTCCTTCCGGCTCTTCTTCAGTGAACTCTTGGCAACCCATAAGGGTTTTTCATTGACCTCAGTGGGCTCTGAATAGTTGTGTTTGAGTCCCTCTGACTAGGGTATGAGAAAACTCAATAAAGCTTTATAATCCTCCATGTCATTTAAAGGATTACTTCTTTTAACTGGGTGAACATTTTTTACAGTTCTTTGATATTTGTTGTACTCTTGTTCTCGGAATAGTTATTTTTCTTTTTTAAAAAAAAATTTCTTAATTTCATTACATGTAACCACCAATGCTGTAATACTACTGCTGACAAGAGAGAAATATGGTCAGAAGGTCATTGAAATTGTTTTCTATCCAAGGTATCCTTTGCACATATTCTTATAGTTTGTCTTACTCCCCTGTTTTGCTATTTTCCAGTTTAAGAAGTCTTTAGAAAGAGCACGGAAAGTTTTTAGAATTTCATTTAGTCCATTCTGATATCTGTGTACATGATTAGCACTTCTGTGTTTTTTCATCTTCTATATGGTAAATATTAAGGTTTTTATTTAGTTATGTACCTTAATATTGAAATTTCTTCCTATATATCAAACAGCAATGTCTATAAACCACAATGACCAAAGGTCAACATATGTTCCTGTTGAATGCATAGCTCTTCCTAAATGTTTACCTTTCTCCATGCAATGCAAAATCTTTGAACTTATTTGTACTAAACAGATCTTGAAAAAATGTGATTGTCTGAGATGTGCCTTTCATTTAGCATTAAAGAACTTGTTTAATGAATGAGCTTGCAGAAATATGAGCCTGCAGGTCTGAGGATGTTTTGTACTTATAGAAATTAGAAACTAAAACTATTTTTTTTGTTTCCTTAAGCCAAACCCATGACTTCATTAGTGTCTAAGCTTCCACTCTGTTTCTTTAGCCCTGTTACTGACCCGTGTAAAGTTTCCGGGTCTTGCAGTGATTACATACCAGAAACAAAGCAATTAGCTTTCATGTTTGACATTCTAAATATTCATTAAAGTTTTTATATCTGACTGAATGAGAGTATGTCACAATCTAAGGTAAGTTCATTTAACTTCTTCATGTGTAAAACTACTCTTTAAAACTATATAAGATACACTGGAGGTCAAAACTTTTCCTTCTGATTCTCTGTCATTATTACTAGGCACGTGGTTATATTAATTGAAGCAAATAACAAGTCCTGCTGATTGTACAGCATGTTTCATGTATCACTTAAACAATTCAAATATCTGTGAAGAAAATAGCTTTAGATAAATATAAGTGAATTTGTTTTCCACATACTGTATTTCTATCAATCAGCTGTATTCACAGTTCTGCTGTGGTATACAAGTGAAGAAACATACACTCTCTCCTTCAGGGAGTCTT
>JAAGAY010144070.1:0-37278 GCA_011801015.1 Ardeotis arabs
CGCTGCCCCGTGGATCTTGAACTCCACCGCGTCGTGGTCGCTGCAGCCCAGGCTGTCCTTCAGTTTCATATCCCCCACCAGCCCCTCCCTGTTGGTGAGCACAAGGTCGAGCATGGCACCCCTCCTTGTCGGCTCCTCTATCACCTGCAGGAGGAAGTTGTTGTCCACGCAGTCCAGGAACCTCCTGGACTGCCTGTGCCCTGCCATGCTGTCTCTCCAGCATGTGCCAGACAAATCGGAAGCCAGCATGGTCTGAAAATAAGGAGAGATTTATTTTCTTAAATAAGTTATTCTAATATCAATAAAGATATTCAGATATTCACATATCAATAAAGTAAGAAAGAAGCATTACAGAAAGATGAACAAGAAAAAATGGACATCTTGTAACAAGGGGACCCTAGCAGGGATCACATTAAATAACTGAAGACCAGACTTGAGTGACTGGAAAGGGCAGCAGAGAGGATAGTTTTAGGAAGCTTGTACAGAGTTTGTGAGGCTGCCTAGGAGTGCATGAGTAATATTCACAGAGACCTTTATCCACTAATGGAACTGACAGAAGCTGACAATTATGACAATAGTAATGAACCTGTCTTATCTATTTTAAGACACCTTGTATGAAGAATTCAGAGAGAAAGAAAAAAAATATTATTCTTCAGTTGGTTAAAATCCCATCACTGCAAGGGATTCCCTTTCCATTTGCTCTGCATGGAAAATATACAAAAGCACCGTAATTGCAGAACATTTAAATAGGTCATTTAAAATAGGTCCTACAAAGTGAGAGAAAAAAAAAAGTCCACCCTACTTTGAAGTCATTTTTTTGACAAAAAAAAAAAAAAGAGGATTACTTTCCATTATCTTCCATGCTTTACAAGGCCAATAAAATCTGTAGAATTACTTTAGAAAGTGTGTAGATTTACTTTACATGGCTGCTTTGCTTTGAGATTAGCCCAAGTATAATGTGTTCTTGATGTTTACAAATGCCAAGGGATCTAAGACATCTCATTTTTCCCCTTCTCTGATTGTTCTGAAAACACACTGTATTGACTTCATATCTTTTTCTTATGCTATTTTGGGGTATTTCTTCTATCTCCAGGATCATTGCCATTATTGTATTTATTGAAGGAAACTTTCATTGGGGTTGCAGTGGATGTAACTGTATTTCCTTGACAGCATTCCTGTTAGTAACCATGCAGTATTCATTGAGGTCATTGAAGTAATTTTTGGACAAAGTTGAGGTGTAATGTATCTTTCACTGAAGCCAATGAAGTCAGACTCAGTTTAAAATAAGGGTTTCTGATGCCTTCTTATTTTAGTAAAAAATTCCATGGTGTGATGTCTTTCTTGAAAATAAACTTTACTTCTGAATGCAGATCAGCTTTAGCTCATACTATAAGTACGAAAACCAGTTAACTAACACCATGAAATGCTATTCAAGTGTTGTTTCCCTCCTCAGGTTTTAGCTAGTTAGTTCTGACAGGTGCACAATAAAATATAACTGAAGCTGAAAAGGTCTTTATCAGTATCTCTTTGGCCCTTTAAAACTGATGTATAGCTGGCAAGTCAATATGGATATATGCATACAATGGTCTAATTTTCAGCTGAAGACAGTGGTCAGTAGAAAGTGAGAGAAAAGCTGTATTTCAGGTTTCAACTTAGCATCTAATTTTTTTTGGAGCTGCTTACCAGTATTTAATATCATTTAAATGCACCTGGGTTGGGGCAACCCCCGGTATCAATATAGACTGGGGGATGAAGGGATTGAGAGCAGCCCTGCCAAGAAGGACTTGGGGGTACTGATGGATGAAAAGCTGGACATGAGTCCACAATGTGTGCTCGCAGCCCAGAAGGCCAGTCATATCCTGGGCTGCATCACAAGAAGCATGGCCAACAGGTCGAGGGAGGTTATTCTTCCCCTCTACTCCGCTCTCATGAGACCCCACCTGGAGTACTGTGTCCTCAGCACAGGAAAGACAAAGACCTGCTGGAGCTGGTCCAGAGGAGGGCCACAAAGATTATCAGAGGGCTGGAGCACCTCTTCTATGAGGAAAGGCTGAGACAGTTGAGGTTCCTCAGTTTGGAGAAAAGAAGGCTCCAGGGAGATGTTATTGCAGCCTTTCAATAATTAAAGTGGGCTTATAAGAAAGATGGAGAGAAAATTTTTACCAGGGCCTGTAGTGATAGGACAAGGGGTAATGGTTTCAAACTAAAACAGGAAGAATTTTTTTTATTATGAGGGTACTGAAACACTGGCACAGGTTGCCCAGAGAAGTGGTGGATGCCCCATCCCTGGAAACATTCAAGGCCAGTTTGGACAGGGCTCTGAGCAGCCTGATCTGGTTGGAGATGTCCCTGCTCCTTGCAGGGGGGATGGGCTAGATGACCTTTCAAGGTCCCTTCCAAACGTAACTATTCTGTGATTCTATGATTCTATGATTTCTCTACCTGCACTGAAATATGGTTGGGCATTAAAAAGTGCAGTTTAGGAGCCAGTCTACAAAACAATGAAGTCAAACTCATAATGCTTAGTCAGACTATTTGTTATCCAGTTTTTGGAAGTATTTACTCACTTACATTATTGTTCTGTACAGGCCTTGAGGCCATATCTCATTAACGTCTTCTATTTTTGTTTTTGTTCAAGTGTTTGTTTTCTAAATTACAGAAGAAAACTATTTCAGTTCTAGACATTTACTGAATAGGCGTTAGAATGTGGACATTCTTGAACTTACCAAAACCAGTATTATCATTGTAGTCAGAGCTGAGAATCAGTATTCCCCAAATGCATCATAGAGGATAACGGCTGAATTTTGTGGCCTTTGTTCTGCCAACTTCCGTCAGCTTTCGATTTCTTTCATGAAGTGACAGCTCTATCACATGAAAAATCCCTACCCAGCATTTAATAATTTTGTTGTATTTCCCTGATGACTTATTTTTTAATTAAAATAAGTATATTTAAAAGAAATGTTATTTTTTAAAAACTGATTTTTAGAAATACTTAATGCTAAGCAGAGCTGATAATCCTAAAGTAGAAATGTCAGATATGAAGTACAGGAGAACAGAGTAAGGAAAGCTGCCCCGAAGTATTTATCCTGGGACTATTACATTGTGGTGGCATTGCTAGGCAGTTCTTTGATAAAGAATATTAAAGATGAGGTTCTCAGATCCTTTCTCCACACCAAAGCAGAACAGAGCTACCACATATGAATGGAAACTTGAACCTTTTCGTGGCTTTATACATCCAAAAACCTATCTGCATCTGAAAATAATTTAAAAAGCAAATGAACAAACATAAACTGAAACAAGCAAGCAAACCAAATTCAGAAATGCATTGACAGTTTTGCATGGAATCCCCCAAAAAATCATTAGCATTTGAAAATTTGCTAAAGTTCATACCTGAAATTTAAAATTTAGAAAATATTTCCACTTGCTCTGACAATAAATATTACACATGATGTAACATTAATCTCAATTGATAATGTTCTTTGTAACACATTTTATGAATCATCACAATTCTCTGTTTTTAACTCCCTATCACTGCTTGTCAGAAGGAAAAACTGAGGAACAGAGCTTGAGCCTATTTTTTTAAATCCGGAGCCAGGACCCTCTTAATGCAATGATCTTTGGAACAGGCTCTGATCTGCAAGTGTCTCTAGCTGCTTAACTCTTATTCAGGTGTGTAATTTCATTAAAATTAATAAGAATTAGGTATGTGGTTTTTTTCCTTAATTGCCCTATTTGTATAAATAAACACTGGCTCTGGTGATATGATCTGATCAAGCATTTCAGTTCTCAGATTCCTGACTGTCAATGCTTTGTTCAAGCCACAGTTCCCGCTACAGGGCTGCACATGGCTGCCTTTACACTGGTCTGACTAGAAAATCACATCTCTTTTCTTTGTGAACTACTTTGAAGGTTTCAAGTGACAAATAACAGGGACTTTAATCCTCTCCTTTTCCAAACAATTTGTAAATCAGAACCATCAAAACACATGTGCAGTGAGAGAGTACGGCCTGTGGTTTGAAGAACATTATGGTTCACTGCATCTCTGAAGTACTTTGAGCTTGCATGTCTTCGATTTTGTTTCAACACCTCTCTTGTATTCTCTCCAGCCTGGTTTTCTGAAGAGTGAAGCAGCAAGTACAGATATACAGACTAGCACCTGATAAGACCATTTGTTAAGTAAAATTCTCATCTCCCTTACAATCTTGCAGCTTCCTATCATTATGTCTAGGTTAATCAAAGACAATTACAGACCCCCCAGTGAAGCTGGCAGAGATCTACAGGGATGCACAGAGGAAGCCCATATTAATATACTCAAAGACTATTTTTGCATCCTTTGAAATAATTATTTTCACTGCAATGAATGGTAGCAAAATCAGGTTTTGACAAAAGAGCAAGCAATGATTTCTTTATGAGTTACTGTTCGCTTAATGGCTCCTTAAAAATGACAAGTTTTTCACACTGCAGAAATTAGCCTGCCCTTGTACTCATAAAATAGCATTACAGCAGTCTGGAAAATGTCATGAAGTGTGCGAAACACAGTGGGTATCTGCATATCACCACATAGGGTGGCCCCAAGACTCTCCCCATGACCTGAATCAGGCAATGAGCAGACAGCAAGGGGATGTGCAATACCAGTGTATGGAGCTGGCACGTGCATGACACATAGTCCATGTGCAAGGCATCCAGGTGGGTAGGAGGTGATAGGGAGAGGAAGCACATTTTGCTCCTGGTATAGGCAGAGCTGTTCCAGTTTTACATCTGCTACTGAATCCCATAACCTGACACTTGAATACCACAGGAGAAGAACCCAACCTGCACTCTTAGATCTAAGAAAACAAAAGGTCTCTCTGCTTCCAGGGGGCTGGGTTTGCTCCCCACTGGTGTGCAGGAGCAATCGACACAGATTCATGGCCCAGGATTGTATTTTACTATGCCTTAAGCTTCTCTTGATTTTCTCATGCCCCTTCTAGCTCCACTTTAAATAATTTTAAATCTTCTTGGTGTTTCATTTTTGTTTGGGGTTTTTTGTTTATTTATTTGTGGGTGTTTGTTGGTTTTTTTTTTTAAGAGAAGGGAGAAACTATATGTACAAGAACGAGTTAGAAATTACAAAAATCTCTTAGTTAAAATTGGAGTCTACAATCCTCTTGCAGACCACAGATTCAACTAATGTGAAGCTGTGCTATTTGTAAACACCTTCTCATTGCCTTGGAAAATGGAACAGAACATGCCGGACTGCCGAGTGCCAGGGGAAGAGTGTTATCTGCAAGTACTTTATCCTGTCACCTCTGAGAACTGGAGGAATTGTGCTGGGAGTCAGCTGAAGTGAATGCAAATATCTATCCTTTCCAGCTGAAGAGCCCTCAGAGCTGCTCCAGGTTTGACTGTTGTTAGCCCAGTGCCATTATTCGCTGCCTTCTAGAGAAACTGGAGTTGGAGGTCTGGAAAATCTCTGGAAGTGAATTCATTTGGGTCACTGAAAAGATTGGACTCAGTAAGTGAACATGCTGATGTTACACTTTATATGACTAAATCTGCTTTCTGCAGCCACCCCTATCTGAGAACCTAGGCCTTTTCACAACAGCACATGCTCCACGCTTCCTGGAGGGCCGTTCCTCTGGCCTTGAGCAGCAATCCAACACTTGACGGCAACTGGGCTGAAACTCCACGTGAGTCAGAGATCATCACAGATCTATATTAAAGACTTGTTTAGAGTTTAAGAACAGGCTAAGCTGCCTGTATAGATATATGAAAAGTATTTAACCTCTGCCCCAAAATGTGTCAATATGATTTTGACTCTTAAAAGTCTCTGTCTCTTCAAAACTCTTTTGAAAATGCACCTTGAGTGATTTGGAAAACATCACAGTCTATTTAACTCATGCATTAATTCCTATGAAGGAATATGCACTTTCTACTGTTGCAGTCTCTGCTTTTGCTCTCTCTGATGTAGTAGCAGCTGGATCAAATTCATACTTTGCTTCATCAAGGAAGGGGAATTGATTCATTGGTTTTATTCTGTAATTTCACTAAGGAAGAATATTCCTTGGCTATTTTCATTGTTTCTTCTACCAGGGCTGACAAACTGAGGAAAGCTTAACATATCAATGTTTTCTAAAGAGCTTTTTTGTACATTGTGCATTATGTTTCAACAGTTCTCAATCTGGAATAAGGTAGCTGCATTTCAATGTATTAATCACCTGAGTTATCAAAACAAATGACTGATCTGCTAAGACAGCTAGCATTACTTCTAAGCTGCTCCATGGGATAACAAATCAAGAGCTTTTCAAATAGCACAATCATTGTTAATTAGATAGGAACTTGTAAGAAGGAAGCAATGAAATTAAAATAATAACTTGGTCTAATATACTTGAAAGTCCAGACATTAATATCTACTCGGGAGGAGCTCTGAATTACACTGAAGCAAGTTCCAGAATTGGCTTTTTAGTATTCAGCAGGCAATCTATATTCAATATTTAACAAATCAGGCATTTGATGAATAATTGTTGACAGATCTTGTCTGCTTTACTGCATTTCACAGAACTGCATCAGTGAGAGAAGACACAGTACGTGTAGGAGATCCCAAAAACTTTCTTACAGTTTCGTATACTTAATTTCTGAAATCCACCAAGGAACTATTAATATTATCCCTAATACTGAATTACTTGTTAACAAGTCTGGAGGAACCAGAAATCTGCTAAACAGCTCCCTGATGCTGCTATATGGAACTGTTAGAAGAGCTCTGTGTTTGATTTAAGGGTATATGTTGACCCAAATTTGGCTCTTGGCAAAAACAAATTAATGATCATCTGAAAGAATGCAACACACATGATGTAAATGAAAGTAGAAACTCCCCCTATTAATAAGAAGGGAGAAAAGCTACTATTTGCAACATACTCTATCTGTAATGTTTCATTCATGAACACAATTACCCACAGCCTATTTTTCAAGTGTACAGCCCTCAGATATTATTCAGTGGTTGGTAATTTTTTGTGGATCCATCTGATAAGAATCAACTTATCTTCAATTTGCTCAGATTTTGCAGTGTCCTCAGTCAAGATGTGGGCTCCGGAACAGAGAACAACACGGTTCTGTTGCTGATTGATGGCCCTGCAGCTACTTGACTTCAAATTGTAGGGACCTACCAGCAAATAAACAACAACCCACTCCAGGGACAGAACTGGAAACTGTGGAGCTAAGGCAGCTTGGTCTAGACTCCAGAGCTGGAAGTAGGCATGAGGAGGATGAAAGATGAAGGGCTGCCTATCAAGGCAGTTACAGAACAGCTCCTGGGGGCTGGCCATGAACGGCTTTGCTGAAGTCAGTTTTAAAGCAGGAACTGACTGGTTCTATGTACCTAAACCACACAGCCCCCATCCCCACAGTGCTTGTTGTGAGCTAGACATTCGTCCTTGAAAGAGCTTTGAAACCTGGCACAGGGATTTTAGTTTTGTAGGTTCGCTTGGATCCAAGCCCTTGTCTTGACTGTGGAACAAGAGAACATAAAAATAATTTCATCCTCCCTGTAAGAGTAAATATAGCACTCCCCATAAGCAGGCTGGCAAGGCTACCCTTGCCACTGGCCAAGAGAAGAGCTGGCCTGACTCTGGGTGACTGCAATGTTTCATTCCTCAGTGAATCAGCTGAATGTTTTGCAGCATAAAGTCATGGAAAAGGAGTAAAACATAAAGCTGCACAGTACTTTTTCCATTTTCCCTTGACATCCTTCTAAATTAAGAGCAAAGTACCTGGATCAGTTTAGTAAGTTGGGCTACTCTGCTTTGTTTACACTGCAATTTGTTTTGTAGTGAGATTAATTTGTTAAAAGTTTCATTAGGAACCTGAGAATTTCAGTGGGCTAAACTGCTGTGCCCTTATTTCTCACAAGCCAGTCTGTTTGTCCTTCCCTCAGTGACAGCTTAATCCAAAAGAAGCCCAGATGAATTCATTTGGTCTGTTTGGCATCTCAGAGTGCAGTTAGATGACATAGCTTGGCCAGTAGAACTCAAAAGGAGCAATTTCTTTATCCTCCCTGCTTCAGGCTGGAGCATGTGGATGTGTGCATGTACACACATGTACACACACACAGGCACACACAGAGTGATCAGGATTTTCAGTCTGGATTGCTCCCCCAGTCTGCTTTACTACATGAGGCCAAACAGTTGTATTAGCACAACTGATGCAAAGGGACAGAAGTGAGTAACAGGAAAATATGTTCTGTACCTTTGAGTAATCTTTGTTTTGTGCCTTTGGGAAGGAGTGGATGGAGGTAAGTCCATGCCCAGGGCAGCAGGTGAACCCTCTCCGTGCCTATTTTGCTTTCCCAGGTGCCTCTGTACAACAGGTATGAGGCTCTGGATGTGGAAGGCCAGTTAATGGATGATGTGGATGATGGTCCATCTACACTAGAGGTGTTCCCAAGGTCAGAAAGGCCTACTCCCTGTATCACAACCACCTCCACAAGGAAGAAAAGATGGGTTATAGTTGTAGACAACTCCCTTCTGAGGAGAACAGAGGATCCAATCTGCTGGATAGACCCTCCTCTTAGGGAAAACTACTGCCTCCCTTAGGCTCAGATTAAGGACATCACTAGGAAACTTCCTAGCTGCGTACAGCTGTCGGACTATTACCCATTAGCGTTCTTCCATGTGGGTGGCAGTGAAGCTGCAATGCATAGTCCAAGGGCAATCAAAAGAGACTTCAGAGCCCTGGGATGGTTGGTAAGTGAATCTGGAATTCAGGTAGTTTTTGCCTTTATCCTTCCAGTTGTGGGCAGCAACACTCGAAGAAAGAGACAAACTCAGTCTATTAATACAGGGCTCTGTGGCTGGTGTCACCACCACAATTTTGGTGTCAGATGGGATTCACCTTTCTCAAAGGGGGAATGGGTTCTTTGCTAATGAGCAGTGCTGAGAGATATGGGGCAAGTGAAGTGTAAAGTCAGGCCCCTGAATTTTAGGAAAGCAAACTTCCAGCTGTTCAAGGAGTTAGTCAATAGGACCCTGTGGGAAACTGCCCTCAGGGACAAGGGAGCAGAACAGAGCTGGCAGATCTTTAAGGATGCTTTCCATAAAGCGCAAGAACTCTCAATCCCTAGGTGTAAGAAAGCAGGCAAGGAAGGCAAGAGACTGGCACAGATGAGTCAAGACCTGCTGGTCAAACTAAAGAGCAAGAAGGAAATGTATAGGCAGTAAAGCAGGGATAGGTATCCTAGGAGGAGTACAGGGATGTTGCCTGGTTGTGTAGGGACTGGATCAGGAAGACCAAGACATGACTGGAGCTGAACTTGGCAAGGGACGCAAAGAATAATAAGAAGGGCTTCTACAGGTATGTCAGCCAGAAAAGGAAGGTCAAGGAAAGCATACTCTCCCTGATGAACAAGACTGGCAAACGGGTAACAATGGATAAGAGGAAGGCTGAGGTACTCATCAACTTTTTTTTTCCTCAGTCTTTACTGGCACCCTCTCTTCCCACACTTCTCAAGTGGATAGATCACAAGACAGGAATTGAGGGAGCAAAGTCTCTCCCACTGTAAGAGAAGATCAGGTTCATGACCACCTGAGGAGCCTGAACATACCTAAGTCTATGGGACCTGATGAGATGATCCCAGAGTCCTGAGGGAATTGGCTGATGTAGTTGCCGAGACGCTGTCCATGATATTTGAAGTCATGGCAGTCAGGTGAACTCCTCAGTGACTGGAAAAAGGGAATAATTGCAGCCATTTTTAAAAAGGGTAGAAAGGAGGACCCTGGGTACTACCAACCTGTCAGCCTCACCTCTGTATCTGGGAATATCATGGAACAGATCCTCCTAGAAGCTATGCTGAGGCACATGGAGGGCAAGGAGGTGATTTGAGACAGCTAGCATAGCTTCTCCAAGGGCAAGTCCTGCCAGACCAACCTAGTGGTCTTCTGTGATGGAGTGTCTACATCAGTGGACAAAGGAAGAGCTACAGATGTCATCTATCTGGACTTCTGTAAGGCCTTTGACGTGGTCCCCCACAACATCCTTGTCTCTAAATTGGAAAAGTATGGATTTGATGGGTGGACCGTTCGATGGATGAGAAATTGATTGGATGGATGCATCCAGAGGGTAGAGGTCAATGGTTCAATGTTCAGATGGAGATTGGTGACAAGTAAGGTCCCTCAAGGGTTCGTATTCAGACAAGTACTGTTTAATATCTTCATCAATGACATAGATAGTGGGCTCAGGTTTGCAGAGAACACCAAGCTGAGTGGTGTGGCTAACACACTTGAGGGACAGGATGCCATCCAGAGGGACTTGAACAAGCTTGAGAAGTGGGCCCATCTGAACCTCATGATGTTCAATAACGCTAAGCACATCGTCCTGTCCCTGCGTTGGGGTAAACCCTGGTATCAATACAGACTGAGAGATGAAGGGATTAAGAGCAGCCCTGCTGAGAAGGACTTCGGGGTACTGGTGGATGAAAAGCTGGACATGAGTCCACGATGTGTGCTTGCAGCCCAGAAAGCCAATCATATCCTGGGCTGCATAAAGAGAAGTGTGGCCAGCAGGCTGAGGGAGGTGATTCTTCCCCTCTATTCTGCTCTGGTGAGACCCCACCTGGAGTACTGCATCCAGTTCTGGAGTCCTCAGAACAGGAAAGACATGGACCTGTCAAAGCAGGTCCAGAGGAAGGCTACAAAAATTATCAGAGTGATGGAACACCTCTCCTATGAGGAAAGGCTGAGGCAGTTGGGGGTTGTTCAGCCTGGAGAAGAGAAGGCTCTGTGGACACCTTGTTGCAGCCTTTCAGTACTTAAAGTGGGCTTATAAGAAAGATGTGGACAAACTTTTTATCAGGGCCTGTAGTGATAGGAAAGGGGGTAATGGTTTCAAACTAAAACAGAGTAGATTTAGACTAGACATAAGGAAGACATTTTTTACGATGAGGGTGGTGGAACACTGTCACAAGTTGCCCAGAGAGGTGGTGGATGCCCCATCCCTGGAAACATTCAAGGCCAGGTTGGATGAGGCTCTGAGCAACCTGATCTAGTCAGGGATGTCCCTGTTCCTTGCAGGGGGGTTGGACTAGATGACCTTTGAAGGTCCCTTCCAACCCAAACCATTCTATGAGCTGACAAAGAACCAATATAGTGTGACTACAGACAAAATCTGAGCCGAGGATCACATTTCAGTTTGTAGTTTAGCCATTTACTGGAGCTGGCCAACATTCAGAGGGAACATAGAAATCTACGTATGTGTTTGCGATTCCACAGATAGAGTGTATTGAATATTATGGTATGGCAATTCATCTTTTTTTAAAACTAATTTATGGACAGATTGCTCAGAAACATGCCTTAAATTTGTTATCAGCTATTAATAGGCAGGCATTACTGATTTGTCTCTGTTCCAAAACTGGATTAAAACATAAGCTATGGGAATGTCCTTAATCATTCAGACTCTAAATATAAGTTGTGACTGATCTTTACTGGCATCCAAAATATTATCATTAACATACCACGATAAAAATGGTACATTTTCCACTACGAGAAGTTGTTCTCTATTAATAAACCAACCAAGTAAATATCTACTACATACTACCACCAGCATAATTCAAAATAGTATGCACCAGAGAAATACACGTTTGGGTCCTACCTACCCTCCAGTACATGCCCAGTAGGGGTGTTGCTGTGTACCAGAAGGGAAGAAGTGTCAAAAACCAGCAGATGCTTGTGCATGCAGCTTGCTCTACTGGGTCCTGTTTGTTCAGTGTAAGTTACTCCATTCACACCAGGGGGGAAATGCCGAGTCCATGTTTTATTGTGAGAACAGGTCTTCTGTATCCACGAGATGGCAGTCTGTTTGCCACTTCTGTGCTCGACGGGACTGAGTACGGATGAAGTCTAACAGAACATGAATCCCGCCACAGAATACAGAAAAATAACGTTTATCTTCATTCTTAATTTATTCAAAGAAAAAGTAATTTCTCATCATTTTTATAGCTATATATTTCAGCTGTATCAAACTCACCTTATAAGGGCCTAAAGCTGACCTTTTTCTTCAATGTCAATGTGGATATATTTACATATCCACATTTTGCCCAAAGCTGTGCATTCGCATTCATTGTTGATTGGCACAATTTCCACATAAACTCGCAAATGTTACAGGCTGTCTCAGAAGCTGCTGAAACTTCACAAACCTTTCAGCAGAGCTGGCAACTTGCACAGTTTAATAACTACCAGAGATAGCTGGATGTCACATTAGTCTGGGTTGTAATAAAAATATTTTAGGAGGTTTTTTTTTTTAATGTAAGATATTATAAAAGCCTCCAAAAGGACTCCAGCAAAAGAAATGTCATCAAATGACTCAAAGACCCTGGTGGCATCATGTGCCCATTGAACCAAATACTACACAGGACTAACTTACAAACATCTCTACAGTATTCGTCTTCAAAGCAAAAACACATTCTCTGATGGATCATACTAATTGACAATCTCCAGGTAAACCCAGTTTTTGCTACAAGGAGAAAAAGGATCTTGTTAAAAACTAGCTAATACTGGGTGCTTTATTTTTTAACAGATATATATGATATACATGTGTGTATATGTATAAAATATAATAAAGTATTGTCTGCTACACTTAGGGCAATTGACACAGAGGAGCAGTCACTATAGAGCAGACGTCTCACTCGTAACACAACATAAAAAATTATGAGCCCTAGGCAAGGTGTTTTGTTCTTGCCAGAGTACAGTGACCGACAGTGATTCCTGAGCCGATGTTCCACATAGGTCAGGATCACAGCAGCAGTGTCGGGCACAGTGGGGGCAGTTCTGCATGCAACGTGCAGGGGAGAGCGTTTATGCACAGTCAAGTGTTGATATATCAGGAATTGCTGCCAGGGTAAAGTGTCACATAGTGACTTTTCTTGAGGAAGGCCTCTCACTCATGGTATAGCCTGTGCCCTTCAGAGTGGGAGGGAAGCCCAGAGCCCCAGCAGCATGCCCATGGCAGAGCAGCTCAGCAGGACAGGCCAAGCTGATCATTGCAGACCTGGTGATGAGGGCCTGATGGCTGCTACCACAGGATGGGATTGTTCCCTCTGAATGTTGGCCAGCTCCAGTAAATGGCTAAACTACAAACTGAAATCTGATCCTCGGCTCAGATTTTGTCACACTATATTGGTTCTTTGTCAGCTCATAGAATCATACACCACAGGGTGGGTTTCTGAAATGAGAGTTCCAGGGCAGGGGCTTGCAGAGGGACTGGGAGGGATGGGAACATGGACAGGGAGCCACCAAGAATAGCCACCCCGCTGCACATCCCAACCCTCCCACTGCTGGCAGCAGCAGCCACCAGGGCATTTTTCCAGGCTTTGGCATAGACAAGATGTCTGAGCAAAGTGCCAGATCATTTGCCTTCTGGGTGCCCAAGCCCTGGTGCCTTTCGTACAGCAGCTAAGCATTTCTAGAGCCCTAACACAGTAGTGATGGGCCCATCTTTTCCTGTACCTGTGGTCAAAGCAGAGAACACATTTCTTGGTGGGAAGGAAAATGTCAGGAACTGTGAGAAGGTATTGTTCAGGCAGGAAACTGCTGAGCTGCTGCTGTGCATGGAGCTGGAAGCTGGTACAGGCTGTGCAATACATGAATACACCCTAAATATCACACAGTTAAAAAAGGGGCTTCTTTCTTTGAGCAAAGCCATGGTAGAGCTGATACACAGTATCTGCAATATGATACAGAGGAGACAGTCATTCACTGCAATGCTAAATATCTGTGGGAGATTCTCCAAATTTTGTCTACTTATTTAAAACTTTAATGTATTTTTTTGCTGCCTGTGTGTATAGAGGTCACACACAGAATGCTTAAATGCAAAGTGGGAGCAGGGAGATATTAGGAACCACTGTAAAGGCGATAAAGACACAAATATCTTTATTTTCCAGGAACTAAGTGATATAATTCTTAGCAGTTGTTCCTGTATCTATTAAACTGACTATTAATACACATGAACCTCTTCTGCAGATGGGAAGAAGATGGTTACGGCTGAGAAAGAGGATATGAGAGAAAGCAGAGAAGTAATGTGAAGGGAGAGTTACAAGTGTGGAACACTGAAGCAAGGGCTGCCAAGCCTCAAATCACAGCACTGCACAGAGACATGAGACAGGGACACAAGTGCAATAGTTTTGGGGGTAGAGGTTGTTCTTTTAAATTTTTTTTTCTCAATCCACTGCCAGCTGATGATGGAACAGTGGGTAAACCCCTGCCAAATAGCAACTTAGTGTAATAGACATGAGGGTTTCTCACAATGGGATAAACAGTGGGAACTGGGGAGAAAATCACCACCATGTGCTCCTGCCAAGACACACTCTGATGAAGAAGAACCAGAGGTGTTTCTCCTCACAGTGGCAGGGAGGTCCTGTCTGCTCTAACAGGTACCTCCATGGCAGGAGCAGCTGTGCTTATGTAAAGCTCTATGCAATCAATTAATTCAGTCAATGAGAACAGCAGCATAAATATAAACTAGGTTATGCAGCTTGCATATATTTAGAATAAACTGACTTTCAGAAATATGCTGGCGTAATTCCTTTTTTCACAATTGCTGTGTAAGCAGGAAACCCACACTTTTAACATTTTCAGCTGTCCCCTAACCTTCCTCTGCATTGCTCCCTTATATTCTGAGAAAAAGCCCTGACTTGTCTAAGTC
Organism: Ardeotis arabs; assembly: GCA_011801015.1. NCBI lineage: Eukaryota > Metazoa > Chordata > Aves > Otidiformes > Otididae > Ardeotis > Ardeotis arabs. Next base: position 14,665 of record JAAGAY010144070.1, read on the forward strand.
TACTAAGTAACAAATATTCTCATCTACAGACAGGTTTGTGCTCTGAAAGCTTTTCAGCATACATTTCCAGTTCAAAATTTACTTGAGTCAAAAGCCAAATTTTCTTTCAAAGAATTGTTCTGATGTATGGTTTAAACAAATCTTACTAAACAAGCATTGCTCCCTAATGACTAAGATTAGGCACAAATAGCAATTTTCTTCTGTGGAGATTCCAAGCTCTCAAGAGTTTGCAGTTTGCTTCCCCCCACCCGGCTCTGACTTTGACTTCTGGAGTCTAATCTCATACTGAGCTGCATTTTTGCTTATTGCAAGGGGTATTTTTCTAATTTTAGCCAGATACATTTACATCTTTTAAAAGAAATCCAGTACAAAGACTGATAGAAGAAAGAGTATGAGAAGCTGACTTAGGTGCCTGTGGAAGCTGGAAATCACTCAACATTCTTCTTAGATTATTTTCCACCTTTTTTTCTTTCATACTAGTCTGTATAGGAACCAAGAAAGTATCCTGTAAGAGCTCCTGTAATCCCAAACCTACCTCCTCTTCCACAACAATAATAAAAAAGAAAAACTATTGCTTTTTATACCTAGTAACTTATATTCTGTTCCTTCCCTGGAGGTGCTGTTCAAGTTTCCACTGGAGTACAATATTTTGCATCTTTGCTTTTCTGAACATTTTCCTCCTCTGCTTACAGACAATTAGTAAGAGAAAATTCCTCCAAGAGGGTTGAACTCCGATGTTCTGTGCCTTGAACTCTGACTTTGCTCTGTGCTGAAAATTTTGAATATTCTAGATTTGTGGCTTCAGAACACTTGTTTTTGTTTTCTCCTTGCTTTACAGAATTACTGCTGCAATTCTGGTGGACTAGCTGTCAGAGGCATATACTTTGTTTGATATTTTAATTCTAATGAGGGTCTCAAAATTAGAACAGGCCCTTTATAGTGACAGTGACTGATGACTCATCGTATAAAAGAGTCTCCTAGACAGATAATTATTTAGGCATGTATTTCAAGGGATCATCCATGAGGTGTCTCAGAGGAGGAGATTATTTTTTTTATCAACAGAGAGGACAAGACAGTGAGTTAAATTACCTTGAAGGCAACACTGACTCATAAGGGGTAATGGGAAGTGATTTGAGATACATATGTGTCCTGGCTAAATGTGGCTTTTCTTATTTAGTATGTGGCATTTGAAGCTTGCTAATTGTCAAGACTTTCTTGAGCATATATCTATCTGAGACAACGCACTAGGCCTGACTTAAGAGTTTGTTGCTTAAGGGATGAATGGTCTCAGCAGTGATTGTGGTCTGACATTGTCACCCCAGATCCTGCCTTGGGAAGAACTATGTTTGCAAGCTCAAAAGGACTACATAGGGTAACATGGTTCAGGCTGCCATCAGTTGTGACTACAAACTCTGCTAGCAAAGCAACTAAAGTAGCCCCAGGTTGTATTTATATTCCATTTCATTCATCCTGAAAGAAAACATCACAGGCTGGAGGAAGTTCATGACACTTTTCAGGTGCTTGAAGATGGACTTCAAATTGTTGGCTTAAAATTGTAGCCTGAGCGATTTGACCATCACAGTGACCTTATTACATTTAGATGAGCTCTTTATAACACTACCTGGGGGCTTAGCTCGTCATATGGAGTCAAACCTTATGTTCTGTAGTAGCTCTGGTCACCACCCACTGCAGCAGGACTCAGGGGTGTTTACCTGGAGGAATTGTGGAGGCTGCTTAGGACGATTTATCATATCTTGAGCTGGTAAGGTATACTGGAAAGTGTGAGGAGTTATACATGGATACAACACAGGGATTTCTCAGACAAAGCAAACATTATGCATTTTCCAAATCCCTGATGAAAATTTCCTCTTTCCCCATGATGCATATGAAGTATTTTTCTCTTAAATCTTGTATCCATATGATCTTACCTTTGTAGCTTTTTCCAGCATTAATCTTGCTACAGAAGTGTTGTAGGTCAGCTATCATAGCTCAACTGAAGTTATCATTCAAATACTTATGATTACTGCTGCATCAAGTTGCCAGCAAATTATTTCCTATTGCCCCTAATTTGTGCTCTTTCAGGTTCTCCACAGAGCATTTCCCTAGTGACTAGTCGCATAAAAGGACACTTTGAGACAACCATAGGTTGCAATAGGAGAAAAAAAAAAAGGTAGTTTAATGTAGTAGTTCCAGTACTTAAAGGGGGCTTATAAGAAAGACAGGGAGAAACTTTTTACCAAGGCCTGTTGGGATAGGACAAGAGGTAATGGTTTTAAAGTAGAAGGTGGTAGGTTGAGATTATATAGAAGGAAGACATTTTTTACACTGAGGGTGTAAAAACGCTGGAACAGGTTTCCCAGAGAGGTGGTGGATGCCCCATCCCTGGAAACATTCAAGGCAAGGTTGGACAGGGCTCTGAGCAACCTGATCTGGTTGGAGATGTCCCTGCTCCTTGCAGTGGGGTTGGACTAGATGACCTTTAGAGGTCCCTTCCAGCCCAAACTGTTGTATGATTCTATGATTTCATGTGAAAAAGCATGACCAACTTTGTTACTGGTTAGTTGTCCTGACCAAATGCTGCTGTTCTGACGTGAAGATAGTGGGTGGCTTTCATGTGATGATTGTAACATCCAAGGCAAATTATGGCTTTAGAGCTGAAATATCATATATCCCCTGACCACCTCATCCCTGGAGCTTCTTAGAACTACTACCCCATTTTAATTTTTACATTAGCAAAGGCATAAACACTCTTCATAGGGAACTAAACCAATTAGATAGGGCTCTTCATATTTGGAGAAATTAGTGTACCCTTTTTAAAAAAGGAAAGTAATCTAAAATTTCTTACAAATGTGAAAATTAATGACATTCCCTTATGTAGTCTTTGATACAGACTCACTCTGTCTAGGTTAATTTGACTTAATTTTAAATGCTTGCATGATCCCATTTTTAAAATTTCTTTATCTAGTGTTCACATATTTTCCCAATGTTTTTTGTTAAAGCAAGAAATCTTGTGCTAAAATAGCTCCATAAAATAGCTCACATTTGAAAATAAAAACACATTTCTTTTCAAAGACAATGCCAATAATTGGAGCAATTATGTAACAGACAATGCTGGTATGTGCAGACAGCTATCACAGATCAAATCCAGGATCTTCACTGCAGAATAATCACTTTGCACTGTGAGACAGCAGCAAAGCATATTGATATTAGGAATGCATAAGAAAGAGAGGAGTGAAGAAAGCCACATGTACCACTGCAGTTCCTAAATATAGTGTTTAAATTAGTACAAATCCAATTTGTGATATTATTTGGTGTATTCACAAATGCAGTGCGTATGGTAGATCCAAGTTACAGTTACATAAACACAGATAAAGCCTAGTACTAAAATCTGAAACTACAGATCTATTCTATTAAAGATCTAACAGAGCTCTCTAAGGTAGGCTGAACAGGTCTTACGTCGCTACCTTGACACATTTATATGATGGTCACTGTTGGGGTTACCTGCACTGGGATGCTGCAGAAATGACTGCAAATACCAAACACAGCCATTGCCAGCCACTGGGCAAATATTTTCCTGTCTGCCAAGCCTTTCCAAGCCATAATGTCCTATTTCTCTCAGAAGAATTGAAAGTTATCTAGCTATGCACATACTTGATTAAAAACAAAACAAAACAAAAAACCTCCACAACAGTGTGTTTTCATGGAAACCAGCCTCTTCATGTACTTTAAAAGAACAGGATATTACTACTTTTCTGTTATTATTTGTATTGTGAAATTTCAATACGTATTTCTATCAAACCCTTAGCCTTGGATGTATTCTGGCTCTGGATTTCATTTCTGTGGAAAGTAATTTCCATTTTCCTTCATTTATGTAATTTTAGTTTAGTAGTTGTAGTCAACGTGTACAGCCATGAAATGTTGGTAGCTGTGATTAAAACCAGCAAAGTACATTATCATCTGTCCATCTTCATGTTTGGGAAAGAAATGTAAACAGCGTTTTCCTCTAGGGAGTTAAACTATCAAAAAAGTTGCACAGAATTGCTATTAAAGCATACATCCAGAGTGAAAGTACCAGCAATAACTACCACTTTCCCAATGTAATGATTTCCATATCCCCTTCAAAAGTGCTTGAAAACCCACAGGATTTGTCTGAATATAGATGAGTTGACTATTATATGATTTTAGTGCTTGCTCCAGCCTGCTGACTCTGTCACTCATGCTTCAAAAGGAAAGGGATAATGATCTGCTTGCCTAAATTCAGATGCATCATTTGGATTTTCCAAATCTGTACTTAAGAAGAACCCTTCAAAGGAGTCTACAGTGTTAGTAACAAAACAACAAAATTAGATTATAAAGAGTAAAAATACTAAATCACACAAAACCAAACTATTTTTAGCAAGAGCAAAACCCTAAATAGACAAAGACTGCTCTACATTTTCCAGATTCTGAAATTTTGGTTGAAATAGGGAAATACAGAATTTTCACGAGTGAATAAGAAATTAGAATATAATAGACTATTTCAGTTGGAAGGGACATACAATGATCATCTAGTCCAACTGCCTGACCAATTCAGGGCTGACCAAATGTTAAAGTATATTAAGGGCATTGTCCAAATGCCTCTTAAACACTTACAGGCATGGGGCATCAATCACTTCTCTAGGAAGCCTGTTGCAGTGTTTGACCACCCTCTTGGTAAAGAAATGCTTCCTAATATCCAGTCTAAACCTCCTCTGGTACAGCTTTGAACCATTTCCATGTGTCCTATCACTGGATATCAGGGAGAAGACATCAGGACCTCCCTCTTCCCCTCCTCAGGAAGCTGTAGAGAACAGTGAGGTCACCCCTCAGCCTGCTTTTCTATAAACTAGACAAGCCCAAAGTCCTTAGCTGCTCCTCATAGGACATGCCTTCCAGCCTTTTCACCAGGTTTGTTGCCCTCCTCTGTACAAATTCAAGGACCTTCACGTCCTTAAACTGTGGGGCCCACAACTGCACACAGTATTAAAGGTGAGGCCGCACCAATGCTAAATACAGCGGGGTAATTACCTCTTTTGATCAGCCACTTATATTGTGTTTGATGCACCCTGAGATGCGGTTTGCCCTCTTGGCTGCCAGGGCCAAGGTGGTCTTCTGCCCCGCTTGCTTGCCTTATGACACAGAGGAATTGCCTGCTCCTGTGCTTCTAAAAGGTGGTTCTTAGAGACAGACCAGCACTTCTGGACTCCTAAGCCCTCAAAAGCAGATTCCCAGGCTAAACAGCTCCCTGAATAACTTACAGTTTACTCTCCTGAAGTCCAGGGTAGCAACTCTGCTGTCCTTTTTCTTATTACACTGAAAAGTTAAAATTCAACCATTTCATGATCACTGTGGCCAAGACAGCCACCTACCATTACACCCTCCAAGTCCTTCTCTACTCACAAATAGCAAGTCTAGGGGGGCATCTTTCCTAGTTGCTGCCCTCTATGTCATCTTTCCTATTGAGTTAGCAGACAATTTTCAATCAGTTGAAAAAAGTAATCAGAAATGTAAAAAAACTGTAATGAATTTAGTTTTTCAACCCTGATGAAATGAACAATACTGCAGAACATCAGGGTTGAAAATGAGCAGCAGTTTGAAATGTGTCTGATGGCCATTTTGGGCTGAGCACAGGAAAGAAAGTATGAGTGTGAAACTATGTTTATCTCACTGAGGCTGTGTTTAGAAACAGAGATCATATATTCTATGGATGAAAACCATATCAGCACCTTGAAAAGACTATATATATGGGTATCTTTGTATCACAGGAAAACTGAAATAAATGTTTGAAATATATTTGTGGTTATGTATGTACATATGTATATACACAACAACAAACAAATGAAATGAATAGCTAAAGACATAGCTGAAGACAAGACAAAAAGTAAATGTGAAAACTTTCTAGTCTACAAACATCATTGGTTGGCATTATTTGTTTAGGTTTGTACAAGATAAATTATTATAAAAGCTGCAAATAAATTACAGGCAGACACCAGACAATCAAGAAAAAATTGAGATTTGTTAGATTGTGGGCTTCTGCAACATACTATTGGCTGTGAAAATTCAGATTTAATTCAACCAAAGTAAGATCACAGGTAATCATTATAACTCGGCATTAGAATTTAATCTAACAGATTATTCTCACTTGTCAAGAGAATTTAATGTAACAGATTCCTCCAACTAATTTCTATACCTTTGTTGTGTCTTGTTTTTATGATATAGATTACCATATAGGAAATGTAGAACTGCTGCAAAATTAGAAACAGAAGATAAAAAAAATTCAGTGCTGTACCTGACAAACTACTGGAGTTTTTTGCATCATTTTTGTTCAGCCGTTCTGTAATATTCCAGACAATATTTGCATCTTAATGCTTACCTGGATGACCAGAAAGCCAAGGCTGAACAATTCATTAACTTGTGTTTCCTTTCATTTAACTTCATTGAAACTTCACTTATTCTTGCAAAAACATGCACTGAAACCCTGCCAGAAATGGAATAGGAAAATGCTAAAGTAATCAGCCACCAGGAAGACATTTAAACACAGTACGAAAATGTCCTTGAGCCTCAATAAGTGTGCAGATAACAAGAACTTGGTGAACACTATACTGTTTCCCTGCAGTAAGCAAAAGCCCTTTTTAAGATGCATAATGAGACAGAAAACAAAAAGGGATCATCAAGAAAGAAATACTACATATTTCAAGAAATGCTGACCATTATTTGTGGTCTTTATTGTGCTACCAGGTGTTGTGAAGACATCCTTGCTGAAATACTCACAAGCAATCAAAATGCTGTGGGAGGAATACGTTCCCTGTTAGAATTGCAAAAGATGTCACAGAAATTCAAAGTGGGAATGAAGGAGGTTTAAATCTCACAGTGGTCCTCAAGCATGTGAGGCAATGGTCTGTGAAATTCAGCTGTCTACCCTAACACTCTAAGGTCCCACTCCCTGCTACCTGGGAAGTCAATGGCAAATTCCAATCAAGTCCAGTGAAATCAAAACACAGATTCCTCGTAAATACAAGGAAAAAAATACTAAATTTGATGAACAGCTCCTTGATGGAAACTTCACAATACAATTCTCATGTGTTCACCCAACCTTGACATCACAGTTGTGAAGTGTTTTGTAACAAACTGATGATAATTTCAATTGACTAAAATATGTCATTTCTTAAATAAGGAAAAAAAGTCTTTAGCAATCTCATAAAAGTAATAAAAATTCCTCTCTGATTTGCTTTGCTGAAAGCCTAGTACATTAATACCTGTTAAAAGGAAATACACCTACAGGAGTCCTAAAAATAAAAAATAAAAATAAAAACCACATTAAACTGCCACAACAATTCTCCTATTTATCAGTGTTCTTTGTACACAATGATATAGCTCTGCATAATGCAAATTTTAAGACAGAATATATTTCTAAAAGGCTGCATTCTGTAATGCAGTGTAAATTTTCCATAAAATTCCCTGATGTGCTCTTATATATACATCTGGTAAAACTTGCTTAATAAAATTAAAAATCTTTGCTATTTGGGAAGAATGGATTCCTAACAATTGATTTCAAAGTAACTGGGGGATAATTAGGTGATAACAGCAGCTGAGATATATGAAGAACTAATTATGTCTAACCAAACTCTTTCTTCTTGACACTGTAACCAATATACAATATACTGGATAAGAAGGAAGAAGTAGAAGTGAGAAAAACTGCCTTTTTTTCCCTTTTGTACTGTTTTCTAAACAACTAATGGGAAATGTATTTGTATGAAATTGCCATCCTGTATAGCATACAACTAAAAGAAAAAATTAATAATAAGCTTAGAGTAGATATGACTGGTTCATTGGTAAAGTGGGATTTCAAGTGGAGGTACCTAAAGAGGCCTGTCCTTTCCTTTATTCTAGTCAACATTTCATTAATTAGTTTGATGACAGAATAAAGAGACGCTATCTTTAAGGATTGTATCAAGCACTTATTAATTTATCTTCATTTTTTATTTTCAGCAAAAATAATTTATATTTGATATTCAGAAAAAGCTTTCTCCCTCATCAGAAGATTAGTGAACCAGTGAAAGAGGTTATCAAGGTGCTTCATCAAATCTCTTAGACTACAAGCTTTAAAATACAGCTTGGACAAATAGCGCAAATGTAGTTATGGCACCTCAGCCCAGGAAGATGGACAAGATGACATCTGACAAGATGGTGTCTGTCAGCACTTCAGTCCTGTGGTCCTCATGAGAGTTCTTCACATCACAAATTCACAGAATAGTGTCTTTCTAAAATACAACTACATGTATTTTGCATATTAGGTAGTGCTAAAGACTGATGCAAGAAAGTGGGGCAAATCAAAAGGGTAATTTAAAAAGCCAGTGTGTTGGCAAACCTATGTTTAATCTGCATTTAAAAATCTACTATCAAGCACAATTCACCTGGTGTGCAGGCTGTCAGTTTTTAAAATGGTTCTTAGTATTGAGATTTGAGGGAAATCTATGATAAAAAGAAAGAACAACTTATATTAATTTTACTATGTTACTTTACTATCCAGAACTACTCTTACACAAGAGAGATTTGTTTCTTAAGTCAGTTGTCTAAAGCAATGGAAATAAAATAGCTTTCATAATGATTGGCATTCTTCTGGCATCCTAAGGAAGACACAATTTATGATGTGATAATGGACCAGACAGAAGTCACTGTCATCTTGAACAGCAGATACTTGTTTTCTTGCACTCAAAATGAACTATGAATCTGGCAGCCTTGCAGAAATGGGGAGGTAAAGAGAGGGTACCAGCAAAGTCGTGGGTTTTGGTCCGCACAGGGCAGAAATTCAACAAAAATACACAGCTACTTACTGCTGTGCATTCATGAAAGATGTAGAGTTAATCAGAACAAGTGATTAGGCAAAATAAAATATCATTTGCTGTGACAAGATATCTTACTGTGTTTAAAACAGGACATATGTACTTCAACAGTAACAGTGTTTACAAGGCTGAATTTATAATCTCTTTCTCTCTGATTTTCAGAATGATTGGAAAAGCTTTAATTTTGTAATAGTTTTTCAGAGTACCATGATAGACTTTTTTTTTTTTTTGTAAAGACAGAAGTAATGAATGAAAATGACATGGTTGGGACATTCTCCAAAGTTAGTTTAATGCAGCTACTCATTAAACAAGAGTCTTTTTAGTGAATGACTGAGATTTGCTTTGTAGAAAGTTATGGCATTTGCTAGATCCTGAAGAATAATTTCAATGAGCATAAGCAAAAAGACTGAATAAAATCTACTGTGTTTTGACCTGAAATGAATAAATATTTCCAGTTCATTGCTTAGGTTTCTTTTGTATTCTTAAGTTTGAGTCTCAACCTCAAAGTAAACACAAGGGATGTAAAATCTTTTCAAGTGAAATTAAAAGAAGTTTCAACTCCCTTCAGGAAAATATTGTAAAAATGCGGACAGCTACTTGGTTTCGTTTCTCATTCAAGCTCTTTGGGGAGGTAAGTTCTCTAGAATGACAAAGTTTAGTAACCTTTCACCTACGTATTGTAAACCAAAATTCTTCTATGGTATAGACAATTTCAAATGATAGAATAGTAGTGTGAAATTTATGCATCTAATTCATGCATTCATTGTTCTCAACAAGGTTATGCTTTTTTATTGGGATTTCTTAGTTTTATGTAGATACATTTAGTGTTGCAAATATATCTTTGAGATAGTAGAAATATTAATAATGTACAGCTTAATGCAAGCTGGGTAAACATTCTATCATGTGGCTGAATCTTGGTTGCTCCCATTACCTTCAGCTATTAAACTTCTTGCTTTATCCCACTGTGTCTTAATTAGTGGCATACAGCCATTGAGTGAGAAATACATAGATTAATGCAGTGAAGGTTGCAATAGTCAAATCAAATGAATTATATGTTAACCTGTGGGATATAAGCTAAGCAGGGCCATTCAGAACTTGGTTGCAATGATAATACACCTAGCTTTTTTTTTTTCTCAGAATCTTACACAAAACATAATTAATAATATTGAGCATTTTCACAGTAACACAGAATAGGCCACATAATTCTTTTTTAGTGTATGACAGAGGTTAAGGGGCAAATATGGACTGTAGTTGTGGTTCTGTATTTACCAAATATATACAATGTGTCTTGCTCAGCCTTCCTCATACTAAAATGCTAATGGAGAAAGGGAACTATTAACTAACTGAAACTTATGGAGAGTTTGTTTAAAAAGGTTGTTAGCTACCACCTTCATTAAAGATAGAAAATATTTCAAAGATGGGCAACCTTCAAATTCACTGAAGTTCCAGTGATCACCTGGGGTTATCCAAACAAAATTCCTTCAATTTGGAGAACAGCTTTGGAAACCTTGCAGGATATATACTTTTCCTATGACTTTCCTCCTATTTCATGCTCAAGACTAAACCAGACTTTTCATGGGGAGAATCAAAAGCTTGTTTTTAAAGACAGACAAAACCTGAGGACATTTTAAGAACTATTTCCTAAGAAAGTAAGGTTTACACAGGCTCGACATCCATCTGCACTGTCAATGCCTACCAAACAACTTTTACATCCATTGTCCAACCTCATCTAGATTTGACAGAGGTCTCACAGCTTAATCTCCTACATGAAAATATGCAGTTAAGAGGCACAGTAGGACCCATGTTCACCCTTCAGTCAAAGTAAGACAATAGGGTTTTTTTTTTGGCTTGCTGTCCTCCTCCCAAGGCAGTATGCAGTTAGCAGGGAGTCTTTCAGCACCAACCTGACTTGTGATCAGCAGGTCCCCTGCATAAAGCATGGTGGGCAGGGAGGTATAGTTTAGAGGATATGTTTGTCAAGGGAAATAGTTGAAAAGAATATGGTTATAGGGAGCTTGGGAAAGAGCTGCTTTATTATGATGATACGAGAAAGTAGAATCATGTAGTAAGTGAATCAGTAAGAAATCAGATTTCATTAATTCACTGGGAAGCCTAATTCTACAAACTGATTAACCCTATGAAACTAACTGTGATCTTCAGCAACAGTGAGCGACATGTATGTACATCTTTGCATCTTTGAAATTGTTTGAAATTTTCACACCACTCTAAAACTTGAGTAAAGATATCAGTGGAAATGCGTGAATCACTCAGACCCCATCCCTCACAGCTCTCAGGATTTGTTCTGGCACTGGCCTTTTTTTAACCCTTATCTGAGTGTATGGCCACTAGCTTCACATACTTTGCAGACCACAGTCATGACATCTCTTCTCTACATGCAGACTGCGATGCCACAGGCTGTGAGAGACTCTGGAGTCTGTCTGTCTGTCTCTCTTTCTCACTTTCTCCAAGCTTGTGTAATGAAACTGGCAATTCAGCAGTATTTAGAGCCTCTGCAGCCTCTGAAACTGGGAAGATTTTTCCTTAAAATAAATGGATTTAGAGCATTTATTTAGTATACTTATTAGATATCCAAATTATCTATGGGAAACTAAGGTATTTCAACACCTTCTTTTCTGCTGCACCATGGATTCAGACAGTGCTGAACTGATGTTATGCTTAATTCTTTCAGCATTGTGCTGAGGAGTTTGCTTGCAGCCTATGGGGACTGCTGGATTTCTTGTTGGTTTTTTTTTTTAATACTCATCCATAGTGAAAAGTGCTTGATATTATTGTACAAACATAAAATAAGACCTCAAATTTGCATTTCACTCCTGTGATCTCTTATCTTTAGAGAAGGATTAAAAGCTAAGCCTCTTTACCAAAATCACCGAACATATTAATTATACAACGTATAAATAATTTAATTGCGTACAGAGAATAGACTTTTTGAAAGTTTCATACATACTTCTCTTTATATAATTGAAATTATTGTCAAACTAGAGCAATTTTTCTCTTAATACATTTCATGGTGAAAATCTATCCTGCTTAACTGTAATTTATAATATGATAATATACAACAAAAATTGCTAATGCTTCCAATATATAACAATAGGAAAGACTATTAAAGGTCTGGAATAGCAAAAAGGTCATGATCCTTTTGTGTCTCTTGTTGACAGATAAGGTCAGACCATCAGCTACTTAACTCTGACTTCACTGCAGTCCATGTAGCCTCATCCATGTACCAGAACTCACAGTGTTAGCTGAGTCACCATAAAAACCTTCACAAGAAGAACTGGGCATAGTGACTTGCCCCCTGCATGTCTTGCAGTGTAGCCATTGAAAAATTAAAAAGAGAGTAATCACTAGCATATTCCTGATATATGGAGAAATGTGTTAAAGATATCAGAGTTGGGAGAGTTGAAGGACATGGAGAGAACGTATTCCCCTCTGTGCTGCTTGCGGGGAGTGGAAGGAGGTGAAGATAATTTGCAATGAGGTTAAGCCCAGGAAGAGCAGAGGAGTGAAGTTGGTTTTGTTCTCTCTTATTATCCTGCTTTGGTTTTATTAATAATAAATTCAAATAATTTTCCTCAAGTCGAGTTTGTTTTGCCTGTAGCGGTAACTTGAATGATCTCTCTCTGTCCTTATCTCAAACCTTGAGGTTTTTTGTTATATTATTTCTCCCCCATTCTCTCAGAGAGTGGGGAGAGTGAATGAAACACTGTGTAGCTTGGTCCCGAGTGGGTCTAAACTATGACATATGGTATAGCATTAATATTACTAATGTAGCCAGTAGCCTTCGATTGCCCTTAAATCACATGTAGATGCTCATACTCATCAGCCGTTTTGTAGCCGTACGACATTTGCCAAAGTAAGCTGCCCAGAATTATTTTTCTCAAACCATCATTTTTAAATAAGTGATTATAACTTTGTTGTATTTATTCTCTCTTGTCTTACTTCTGATTTCAACAGTTTAAAAATTATTTTCTGGAGCCTATGAGAAAAAACAGGACCCCTGGATCCTACTGTTTCGTTAACTCCCCAAGAAGTGGATATTACAGATATTTATACCTGAGTTTTAGCTACAGTATGCAAATCCCTTCCTTTCATGTTTTCAAATGAGGATGTTATTTTTTTACCCAACCCCAAAGTTAGAATTTCCGCTCTGAAACTTGCCCACAATTACTTAATTAGGTAGGCAAATTACATTTAGACATCTAAATAAAGAATTTTTCTGAATATACCTTGAAAATGATAAGAACTGAGAATACTATACCTAAGTGCTCTTTTGGTGACTAGAAATTATAGACACCAAAAGGCATGTTCTCCTATGGAGTTCCCATTAACAATAATGAGCAACCTGCACACAAACAGGAGACACATACTGGTGCATATTCATATAAGTAAATTAATACAAAGAGTGACTGTTTTCCCTTTTTCTCCAGAACTCTTGAAGCTGTGAAATAATTTTCTGATTAGCACAAACAGAAGTTACAATCTTGTCCATATTAAATCTCAGATATGTATATTTTTGTTAACTATAGGCATTTGGCAGATCCAGTCAAAACATTTATCTCCTCGCCCCTGACTAAAGCACAATAGCTGTGTAGTACTGAACAGCTGTTGAGCTTTATAAAATATGGATGATAGCTGTGTTTGTAAACATGTCTCTCTCTTTCATTGGTTACCGAAAGAATAAAGAGAGTGGAATGTAAATATGAGATATGTTATCAATAAACAACAATTTCCCAATTTTTATTATCCCATTCTTTCCTGTGTCCCTGTCAAAAATGTGAAAATCATCTATCATTTCCTCTGGGCTCAAAAAAAAATTAAAAAAAATAAAAACAAACTTTCTCTAGGAGAAGAGTTGCTAAAAATCACTTGAACATTTTCAAATGATCATGAGAAAAATAAGGTGCTCAAAATACAACAAAGATAATAAACCTTTCATTTTACAAGATATTTGTGAAGGATGTATTCTTATTGTAATTTTTACATGTGTAGCTCTCAGTCTCTTCAAGGTTCTCTAGTGATCATACAATTATTTTCCTTCATGTCATTTTGAATGATTTCCTATCTATCTAGTTTATTGTTAATGCCTTCCCAGAAGTATGAAGTATGGACTTATGATTTCTCTCTATAAAAATGTAACGGATCTTCTCCTTAGTAACAATTCTTTCTAGTAAACGGCTTAGTGTAGTTGCTGCTTTACTAGAAGACTGTATTTTTAAATCTAGGCATACCTGATTTTGAATTCTAATGCTTTGTATAGTATATGAACAAATAAACATAAATCTGATTATCATGCAATATACACAGAATCTAATTCAAATCAATACATCAAGAGACTTCAGAAGGAGTGAGATAAAGTTTTAATCTTATTCTTTCAGATGTCTCTGAATTGAAAAAAACATTTTCTTCATAGTTAGCACAGTATCTATCAGGTAAAAAAATCCCCTATATTTCTAAACAGCTATGTGTCTAGCATTCATTTTTCTCGCTCATCCCTTGTAACAATGACATAGTTCTATTTTTTGTATTGTTGTGGTTTTTAAGGGTGATGCTGATTTGAAAATTATGTTGCCCATTTACTCCTGAGTCATTTCATTCATATTAGTGTCATACGTGTGAATAGCACTTTATAGAGTAAATAAAACAAAAATACTATATCCTCTATGGATTTTATGATCTGGCATTTCCAATATTTTGTGCAACAGAGCAAAGATAAAAATTGTTACACTGGATAAGACCTGTTATCCATCTGATACCATTATCCTGCCTCTGAGATCATTTTCCAGGATACAATGGCTTCAATTTAAACACTTTTCATCCATGCTTCGTGCACTGGTAAGATACGACTATGTGAGCACTCCTACCAGAACAAACTTCGTAACACTTCTGTGAGACAACTGGACCTGAGTCTCACCAGTTATAAGACAAAAAACAATCATTCACTCTTCCCACATAAGAAAAATGGTTTCCATTCATGGCCTGCATAACTTATTTGCCCAGATCAGCAAAAGTAGGTATACATGTAGGAAAATAATGTATTACGAGCATATATAATCATAGAATAGTTTGGGTTGGAAGGGACCTTTAAAGGTCATAATACTATTTTGTAGTTATGATTTTGTAAGCACTTAAAGGGAACTTCAGTATTTGAGACCCATTTCATCTTTACAGAAGGATGAAGAAGAATCAGAAAAATGAAATTATTTTTGTCTGGGGATAAATAACAATATTCCAAGATTGAAAACAGATTGAAGAGTGGTGTAACTTTGCAGCGCCTGTGAAGTCATTTATATCTGTGCAGACGGAAGCAACGTGACTACAACTTCTTGGGAGTTTTCCATAACTAGTTTGGTCTCATGTGTGCAATATCTCAAGGCAAGATGAAAAGCACACACGTTAGCCATGAGACAATCCTTTTTCATACCACCTGTGCCTGAAATGAAGAACTCCTCTGCAACTATGCCATGGTTAAAAGCAGCATTGATAAAGTCAAAGGATGATTTCTGAAAACTTCTTTAGAGTTAAGTGAAATACTTGGAGATTTTGAGGTACAGGTTTTTAAAGTTTTGGTGTAACAAAAAAGCAAAGCTGACAGTGACCTACACAATATTGCTTTTCTACCAAAAATATTGCTCAAATCCTCTCTATTGTTTCTTCTAAGCTAGTATCTTTTTCCTCACCAAGATGCTTCACTCTCAGTCTAATAATCAAAAGCTTATCTGAGCAGAGGCTGCTCATCTATATTTCTTGTAAAATACTGTACCTGACTAACTACACTCAACTTGTAAGTAGCATTGCTCCTTCTGCAAACAGCTCCATGGGTGAATTTAATGAGTGCTACTGAAAAGCTGGTAAGAAAATAATTTTGATGGCAAGCTCAAACAAAAATTTTACTCATTTGAATGCTCCTGTTGACTTCAGTGACCAAGTAATATTTACAGAATTGTTCCCTTGAAGAACTGATGGTCTTAACATTTTAAGCATTCATCTCACTGCACTGCACTAGCTGATCATTTATTTTTTTAAGAGAGCATTTTTTTCCTCATTATTTATTGGAGTGTCTCTACCATAGGCAAGCAAAATCAATAAGCCTTTTGATTGGAATTGAAAAAATGGAAAGGGGAGATGTGATAAAAGGCCAAATTCTAACAATATGCCTGCAGCTATATAAGTCACTGCTTTTAGATTAGATGCAATCCCTGTGTCACAGCTCTGTATTCACTTCTAGCGCTGAAGTAGAAATCATACATTTGGTCACCCACGACAAACCATACTTGTTAGTTCTATTGTTATTTCTTTTCTTTTCTCCTCTGTATAAGAGATAAGATACTGTCAAATAGACTAGGGCTGCAATTATTTTAGTAAATGGAATCCAATGTTGATCTCAATACATTTTTTAAATCCGTGAAGTTCAGAATTTTTATTATTGCTTTTACTTCATAAATTTCATTCCTACTCATGCTTAGTTGCAGGCATAAGATACTGTTAGATACAATTCAGTGAAATTTTCCAGAATACAATAACACTAAACTGTCTCATTCAATAACTGCATCCAGTTTATTCTTGGATAATGAAAATGTCTTTTATGATTCATTACAACTTTCCTTTGTTCTTTATATGATAGCAAACCATTAGATGGAAATTATCTGAAACTATTGCCTGCCAGCAACTTGGCAATTGCTGAGAAAAGGCAAGAAGATCTAATGCATAACCCGTATGGTAGGTCTCTGAAGCTATTCCTGTGTAACTCTGGCAGAATAAGATTATTAAAATACAAAACAATTAATGTTTATAATATGACATACATTTAGCAATGTGAGATGTGAACTTTAAGAGTAGCTGAAATCTCACTGATTAGAGTAGGCTTTGTCAGGACCCTTATAGACAGAGAAGTAAAGAAGTGATTGCACTGAATTAAAAAACCACGCAGGAGCTGAACATCCATATAGATCTGTTAAGTCATGTCAGTCAACTTGCAGTCAAATGTCACTAAAGCTGATTGAGGATTTTCCACCTAAGCATTATGTAGTGGGAACTGTACCTCCTAAAAATATTTTTTTTTCACAGTATCTCATCTATGTTGTAATCTGTGTTAATGTCTCTACTTCTCTTGAGGGCCAGGACACTCTGCAAATGGGCAGCATGCTTTCCTGTTTGCTACTTCATAGGAATCCCATGAGCTGTACCTGTGCTCTTTGTTGAGACTAGCATCCATGGGGATTGTATAAGTTCTTTGGGGACAGCTCTGTTAATATGTCAGTGATTTTGAGGTGCAATGCAGCTTAGCATGCTGGGCAGCAAAGCCCAAAACATTACTGCTGACAACTGCTTGAGACAAAGGATAAATGGGATTAGCTGCAAAGGATTTAGAGATAAATATTCTTATCAAGGTAGCATAAGTCAAATTCTCTTTGGAGTGAGTATCAGATTCCTATCTGATGCTTGAAAAGTGCTGTATTGAAAGTATTTAAAAAGCTATTAAACATAAATAAGATTTTCTGCTGCACTTTGGGGTGCATTTTGCATTGCTTTTAAAATCTGATTTTTTAATGAACCTGAACTTCTAATAAAAAGGACCTCAGAAGAGAATTAATACTTTGAAGGACTTGACTGCACATGAGGCAGTTTTCATTCTAGCAAGAACCAAAGAAAAGCGTGCTGTGGAGACACGGGCTTTGCTGAAGTCAGTAGCAGAGTTCCTTTCTATTTCAATGGAGTCAGAATTTCACCTTGTGTTTTCATTGCCTCTTTTCTAACCACAGGCTGGAAGACTATGGTAAATAATTGTCATAACTGCCAGAAAGAGAAACCAGAACAAGCACTAACATAAAAGTACATATAGTCTCCAAAATGGTCCTTGTGCATAAAAATGTCTAATAAAATCTCTTTGAAGTGCTCAACAGTGCAAATGGATTCTGATGCATTTTTCATAAATAATGAGCATCAAGGAAGAAGAGAATTCAGGCATTAGGTTGAAACCAAGACAAAAGGCTTTACAAAGCAAGTAAAGTCTCACAGTGTCTCTGTCCAAACATTGATTTGGAACCTGATCTTGCATTCTTTATGGACAAGAAACCCACAGTGATCTCAGCAGAAGCTTGGCGGTTGGGTGTGCAAGGAATGCAGTACTGTGCTCTGGGGTGGTAAGTCTAAAATAATCATAGCTTCATTCTTCAAACTTAGTCAAAACTCCTCAAATGTTCAAAAGTCAAATGCCGGAATAAAGACTAAATAGATCTTAATTTTTCCTAGTATATCACCAAGTGTGATGACTACTTCTAAAATGAAGTATAAGACTCCACACTTACATTTTTGTAATAAGAAAGACTTCAAGCTCATTCTTCAGCCCTGGCTGAGGTATTCTGCTTGGAGCACATGCATCTTGTCCTTGGTACTACTTTGATTTGGGACTAATTATATCCTGGGCCAATCCCTTACATAATCTGGACCCTCCAGAAGGCTGAGATAATAAATGTACAGTATGTCTCCTTGACTGTAATCTCACAGAGTAATGGTGAAGTATTTTTAGTTATGCCAAATATTCCTAATACCCAAGAAATCATTATAGAAGCTGAACTTCCATCTAAGTCTACCACACAAAGCCCAGCTCTTGCAGAAAGGGGATTCTGACACATCCATCATATTAGAGAAGGTCCATATCCATTACCAGGGAAGATGTTTTTAAGATGTTCTTGTGATGATGAGAAAGTCCAAATTCTTTATTACAAGTGGTAGGACTGAATTTGTATCTTGAAATAATTCACAATTTTAAAAAACAGTTGAAATTTTTCTCCCTTTTAGTTTTAGCATGTGTATATTGATAGCAGACACTCTGGATACTACAGCTTCTACTGCTGGAGCTAACAATTCCTCAAGGTATTCAGGAACCACTAGTATCTTTGTTTTGTGGGGTGTTTTTTTTCCAAATAAATTATGGAGGCATGTACAATTTGCTAAAGACAGGATGAGGAAATATTCAGAAAACCAACAATTTTGCCCCATCCATAGGCAAAATAAAGTATAAACATAGCAACACAAATGGAGTCTTATATCAAATGAACCATGTCATGGCTTTGAATAGAATGCATATGTGAGCGAGGTGTCTGGTAATTGGTTATAGAAATGAGTGTATCCAACCAGTTTCAACCTTGTATGCGTGATGTAACACAATGCTAAGCCAGGCAGGCTAACACTTAATTGTCAGGTTACAAAGCTGAGAAATTAAAATGCCAGGGAGAATTTCATTTTAGTCTGACAACTGTGTTCTATTCTGGCTAGAAAACAAGCCATAGAAAAACAACACATTTTTTGTGATGTATCAGACATAAGACTGTGTGATATCTTACATACGAATGTAAAAGTAAATAATACTTGCGTTGATAGGTGACCTTAATTCAATTCTGCTGGCACATTCAACTTAGATGCAGCATTTTAAAAAATGTTAAATTCTTATACTATACCTAGTGAATATTGATCCTTCATGCTCACAGAGAAGCAGTGTGTCATTGTTCCAGTTACAGAGGGGAGTAAAAAACCTGCATTTCTAAGCCACCATAAGACTCACAACATAAATATAATTGATTTTCTAATAATAAAACATTTCCTTCCAAGGAACATAGAAGCCTATATCCTCTATCCAGCTTCTGGGTAATTGATGCATTCTTATACCATCTCATCACTTCTCCTGAGAGTTTGATTGATCAATGTGTTTTATTATAGAATGATTTCTCTACTACATTTGAAGGATGTCAGTACTGCTTGAAGTCATATTGGGGAAGCCTCTTTCAAAAGCCTCTGCAGCTGTTCCTTAAACTGGGTAATGTCTCACCTCTCAAATTCTTCTCCTGAAATCAATATGGCTTCTTTTGGGATAAGATACTACTCACCATAGGTAGATCTTCATGAACAGAATTCAAAGAGAAGCAGTATATTGTATTGAATATGTATTAGATTTTATTTCTATGGCATATCTGGGTGTTGCTCCCCAATATCTATACTTATATTTTCTTTGATGTAAGTTAGTCTCAAAATGAAATGATGTTTTGAACTTTTTTATCAAGGCTGTATTTTTGCTAATACCACTAATGAACAGTTATTTTGTAGTTGGTGGCAATGGTGCCGTCATACATGAAAAGTAACAGTCCAGCTAGGCTACCAAATGGATTTTACAAGAAGATTTTTTGTGCATTATGCTTTCACTATACATACCAGTATTAGGTATAGTAACAAGAAACAATGCTAAAATGTATCAAAAACATAAATTATGAAAGTGAAATACCTACATTGGGAACTCAGTGTCCATAAAAGAGAGTTTTCCTCTACTCCCAGAAGAAAAGAGCTGTGAAGGCCTGAGCAATTGCAGATAAATAAGCAAATACTGTTCACTTAGTAATGCTGAAGCGTTCAAAAGAGATCTTTGACAAGTTCTCTGATGGAAGACTCCTTCTGCCAAGTGGCAGAATCAAGACTACTCTGAAGCACTGCTATTAAACAGCAATCTAAAACACACAGGGGGGTTGTTTCTATGACACCGTACTCCATACAAAGAAATAAGTAGAGATGGGGAAGTAACAGGTAAACCCTCTCCAAAACTGCACCACGTGGGGTCATATATTCTGTGCAGCACTGCATTACAACTGGAAATACAATGAGTGGGAAGGATAGGAAGGATTTTATCACAAGGTGGCAATTTCAAAGCAAGTCCAACTTGGCAGAACATGACCCAAAACCACTATGATCTAAAAGTGTTTGATATGAAATAATTTAGCATTTTCAATCTATGATCTAATGGCTATTCATATATAAAACTTCTGTTCAACTGGCACTAAGTAAGTCCCTACTATACTAATGCAGCAGAGCAGACTGAAGAATGTGAAAAATTGCTCTTGGTGATGATCCCACTGGAAAAGTATAAGGCATTTCATCCACAGGTTTTTCTGATGACCTGAAGGGCTGAAGCAACACGGATATTCAGGCATTGTTTGAAAGGAAGGACTCTCACAAATTTGACAGAAAGAGAAAAAAGAAAAAAAAAAGTAGTCTTTGAGTTATTTTTAAAAATCAAACTTCTATGAATCTTTACAGTAAAAACATTAGAAGAAATGATGAGCCTCAGGCTCTTCTGCAATGATCTTACTTACAGTGTCTTTTATATTAATTGCATTCTCTTTCACATCAATGGTACAGGAGCAAAAAATGTACCATGGTTTATTGTGTCTTATTGTGCAAGCATTATGAAATATAAAGACAGATAAATGAAAGGCATTATCAAACATATTTTTGTGTTACAAATTCATGAGTTTGACAGAATATTGCAATCTGCAAGACTTAAAACACATAGCAAATGGAGTTTTAATTAAAAGAAAGTCAGAGGCTGAAAATGATGCCCATAGATAATGGCTGTAAGGGAGTACTCATTAATATCTTAACTCAATCTTGATAAGGGACGTCGTTCTTCACCTTGAGGATCCATTCACCTACTGAGAGTATATCATCTGTGAGGTTGCCTGGAAGGCAGAATTTCAGCATCATTTCCTTGATATGAAGGATACCTTG
This sequence comes from Ardeotis arabs, assembly GCA_011801015.1. NCBI lineage: Eukaryota > Metazoa > Chordata > Aves > Otidiformes > Otididae > Ardeotis > Ardeotis arabs. Next base: position 36,096 of record JAAGAY010144070.1, read on the forward strand.
CTTCCCCAAAAGTGCATGCCGAAGGATTTAGCACCACAGGAATTACCAGACTTTTTATACTCTGGGGCACTGAAGCAAATCAAGCTCTTTAGGAAACCCTCTAATTGTGCTTCCTACCTGCAAGACTCTAACTCTAGAGCACAACTTGCTACAAAAGTCATGGAGCATGGACTGCTACCTACAGAGAATCAAGCTTACCAAGCCTCATGAAGCTCTAAATAATTTTTTGGAACTAAATCAAAAGATTTGGACTCATTTTAAAGAAAATCAACCAAAAAAAAAATCAAAGGAGGAAAGTTTTGTTAAGGTATAACCTATGTCAGGAAATAAGAACATCCTGATTATTTGTCAGGTTTTTTTTTCAATCAGATGCTCAACCTATGCAATGCCATATGTATAGGACTGTTTACAGCCCTTATAAATGTTCATTAACATCCTCTGATTAATTCCTACCCTGCCCCAGTCAATTGGGCTTCACAGCTCTGGGTTGGGAAGGTAGCTATACAGCAACACTTTTTTATTAGAAAAAAGTATATAATTAATTGCTCCTCTGAATCTTTTTGGTGGAGAAAAGATGACATTTAGAAACCTTTTTCCAACGATGCCACTTTTATTTTTTCACTTGACTTAAGTAAAAAAAATAAATGTTTGAAGGCAGTAGAAAAAGAGAGTTATTTAATTAGCTCTAAAAAACCCTTCCTTATGGTCCAGAAAAAGTCTAAGAGATAAAGGCCTTGTGAGATTAAGAAATCATCAAATAATCACCGATGGGATTGATCACTCAGTTGCACAGATAGTTATACAGGCAGCAGAGCCTTCCTGCAAGAAAAGCCACAGTGCAGAAGATTCTTTAGATTGAGGCATTGCAGTGGGTTGGATATTGTGGCAACGTTTCTTATGAAGGTACATATACATGAAATGGGCTGCATCAAGAGGAGCAGGGCGAGGGAGGTGATTCTACCCCTCTACTCTGCCCTGGTGAGACCCCACCTGGAGTACTGTGTCCAGTTCTGGAGCCCCCAACATAAGAAGGACATGGACCAGCTGAAGAAGGTCCAGAGGAGGGCCACAAAGATGATCAGAGGGCTGGAGTACCTTTCCTATGAGGACAGGCTGAGAGAGTTGGGGCTGTTCAGCCTGGAGAAGAGGAGGCTCCGGGGAGACCTGATAGCGGTCTTCCAGT
>JAAGAY010144071.1:0-15120 GCA_011801015.1 Ardeotis arabs
ACGTGCCAGTGATGCTCTCCCTTCTCTCTCTCCTCCTCCCACTTTTTGTCTTATAAATCCTGTTTACGATACTGACATCCCAGAAAAGTGGTCTGTTTTGACTCTAGATTAAGCTCTGTTAAATCTGAGAAAAGGAATTAAGGTTTATTTGAATCTTACGTTGTCTTGTTTGAAGGAAGGACAAAAAAGGATGGGATTTGAAGTGACTTGCAAGTCAGCCACATTAGGAAAAGCACATAACCAGAATTTTAAAAAAGTTTTAATTCAGTTTTGTAGAGCTGATTGTGTTACGTTCCTATTTGTCATTTTAGACCATGTTCCCATTTTTTTTTCACCCAGAAATAGGTGTCTGTTCTCAGTAAGGAGAGACAAAAATCTATTTTGCACACTTTTCAATACAGGTTATAGAAAACTAATAGAAGAGACGGAGCTGTTTGGTCTGAAGAGGCTCTGTCCAGTGTTGTTCAGCTGTGTACGAACGCAGGCTAGTCTATTCTAAACCTTTAAGAACTCGAGATGGAGAGCAACCACTTGATGTTGCTACATGACTGCTTTGCCTGGTTAAATTTGTATCTAATTTCCACAGTACTTGAACAACCAGGCAAGGGGCACAGAACACGAGCTTATTTGAATAGCAGTCATTGTCTTAATTTATTTTTTCAAAGGAAAGCTGCAGGTCTTCAGCTTTTCCCAGACTGATGCAGAAAATCTGCACCATTCAAGCTTACTGCTGGTCTAAGAGCAGCTGCCAATTTAGCTAACTTTCCTTTATAAGCCATTGCTTTTTGCACCACAACCATCCTTCTCTTTTTCTGGAGTGGGGAAAAAGGAAAAAAGTCCTCAAGCTTTTATAAAGAAATCCATATAGTGAATATAGATCTGAGTGTCGTTGATGGGCTTAAAGCTGTAGTGAGCGAAGGTCAATCTTTTAAGAAATCTAGTGGGCAAAAGAGAAGTGTACAGCACTGCTCTGGAAAGTATAACCTTTGTGGCCTTGTTTTTGCTTTCATAACAGATGTCCTCTACTCAGCACTCTGCTTTTCTGATGAGAGGCTTTCATAGAACAGTTTTGTGATGTTTACAATAGAGAACTTCATTCGACACTGACCAGCTTTGGATGGGGACAATTGTTGGTTGCTGTTGACCTAGTTTGGACTGAGTCTGCTGACAGAGTCGTGACGAGCTATTGTATCCCTTTGGCAGTCAAGTTTTTTATGCATTTCCAAATAGTGATTTGGTTGGGTGCTGACGCAGTGGCTTTGTTTGTAGAATAGCGTGTGCCTGACAATACAATCGCCTTGTTTTTATTACTTTGTGCTAGCAATTTTACTTGGATTTTCCTTTACGTTTTTCACTTAGATATATTATCCGGGGTGATGACGAAGAATGGAATGAGGTGCTGAGCAAAGCAGGACAGAACGCTTCCGTCGTCAGTTTGAAAAGGTTAAGGAAGTTTGAAATACTCCACAGAAAACTCTCTGGTCTTTTCTGCTGGCTTTATTATAACATTTTTCAAAAGAGTGAAGCCAAAGAGTTAAATGCCGATAAAATGTGCATCCATGATAGATTCTCAGTTTTCCTGGGGAAATCGGAGTGTGAGCACCTGAGAGCTCTGCTGGGCACTCAGTTGTTCCTCTAACAGCAAGACCACTCCTGTGAATTCTGTGTTGCTCTGTCCTGTCTTCGTGTAACTTAGATGCTTATTGTAACTTTTTTCTGTTGGCATGGTTCAATCTTGATCCTGATCATGCACAGGAGTTGGTACTGCTTCCCCCTTGGGTCGCTTTTAAAGAATAACTCATTCCACGCAACTGTCCCATCTGCTGTGGGAGCCACCTCTGGGTGGGAGCCTATGAGAGTCCCGTTGGAGAAAACACAAATTCAGGGTAGAATTCTGTCAAATGTGAGCTTCAGCCTGCAAAATACTGAGTCTGAATTTCTGCAGTTCCGTCCTTTTCATCCATCGTCTTTCTTCTGCCTTGCCCAGCACGGAGTCTTTCCTCGTCTTTTCCTTAGGGATTTCTAGCTGAGACTTGCCTGTTGGCTTGCTTCCCCTTCCTGGGGTGCCCGACAGCTGAAGTAATGATGTGATCTCTATTCCACCCTTTGTGTATCCGTGGCTTTTTTCATTAATGCTGGAGGCTGGGAGTTTCCGGAAGCCTTGCAAGAGTGAGGGAGTCTTGTCAGTGCTGATAAAGATCGGAGCTCTGTCATGTTTGCTCTGGTCAGAATCTAGCACAGGAGCAAAATTGTGTGCTTAAAACTGCCAGTGGTAATATTTTTCTCTAGGTCCTCTAAATTCCAGATGCCCTATATGAATTGCCTTTAGCACACATCACTTAGAGTCTTGAAAAGCAATGGTAACAGCTGAAAACCAAGATCTTAGGAGATTCAAATTGGCTTAGAGAATCTGAAGACGCTAGAAAATCTAGGTCATACTCTTGTTCGTGCTTTCTCTAGCACCAGTTTAAATGACCCAAGAAACTGGAAGTGTTTTCTCCCAGCCACATTTCTGTGTAGACTGTCACCCCCGCTTTTGCAACAAAAATTTCCCAGCTGGATGGGAATCTAGTTCATTTTTAACAGATATTTTGTTCCTATTTCCCAGTGAGAAGAAGAGAAAATTAGAAACAGCACGAAGACCCAAGCAACAGAAGAAATTTAAGAAGACTAAAGATATGAAGCAGAAGTGGAAGAAATGACTTTAAAGCCAATCAGTGAACTTGAATTAACGAGTGACGGGTCTGTACTTAAGAAGTACTATTCTCCTTTAAATCAAAAGACTTTCTTTTGGGGGGTGAGCGTCGGAGGGAAGGAAAAGCCTTGGAGGCATTTTTAAAGAGTTTTTGCCACGGGAAGTACGGTGACACTGCCAGGAGACGGTCTGTGAAGATTTTTTATGAAGTGTGACCGTGGAGTTGAGCGAGGCGCTGCGCAACACACTGGGATATTATGAGGCTGCTTTAGCAGCTACAGAGTTTCCACTCAAAGAGGGCAGATCAATCTGTAAACTTCCCCACATCTGAATGGTCGGTGTCTTTATTAAAAAAAGAGTTTGGACAACAAAGGATAGAAACGTGTTAGGCTCTGGTATGCGACTCTGCCTTTGAGCATTGCAGCACATTTGACATTTGCAGTGCCTGGTTCAGTAGTACCACCACTCCTTTGCACCTTGAGGGAGTTTTTGGGGTGAAAGACAACTGATTTTTTATTTGGGGCTGGCTATTCAGCGACCACGTCTATTTTGGAAGGCAGTCTATGGTTCCTGCTGGCCGTGCTCCTCAAGCAGCTGTAATAAAGGCTGCTCTTTTGCATTCACACTTGCTTACAAGGTCTCAGCATTCCCATAGCTCAGAAATTTACATTTCCTAGTTCTCAGGCAGGGTAGTGGGATTAACAGGTTCTGGGGAAGCTGCTTGGGCCAGTCTGTCTGCCTGCTATCTGCTCACCTAGAGCTGCTGCTGGGCTTTGGGGGAAAGTTGTGTGGTAAGGTTGCCAGAAAATCAGCATTTTCATACTGACACCTGGTCTTAACGATCTTCTCTTCGAGCTAGGGGGCCAGTTGAGAGCTGAACTCCCCAGCTGGCAATAAACACGTACTGGTCTGGAGCTGGGACTTCCTGTGGCTGCAGTATCTGGGTCTGCTGCCTGTCTGACTCCAGAGCAAACCTGTGACGCAGAACATCCCTGTCCCAAACCTGAGTGCCCTGGTGCGCTGTCTTGATGTTCCAGCCTCACACCCTAGAGGTTTGGAACAGCTGCATTGTATTTATTTGTAGATCTCAGAGCTCCTTTTTCCAGCAAACCCTTGAGGAAAGTTTCTTGCTGGGTGAAGACAGTATTTCTTCTCTAGGAGGCTGTTTTATGAAGCACCTCTGTTCCTTTGGTTAGCGAGCCACCGTGTGAGCGTGGCAACAAGCAGACGGGGCGCAGCTGAGCCCCGGGGAGGGAGATGTGCAGCTGCAGCCCTTCAGGGCTCAACGAGGGGCCCGTTATCGCCCGGCTGTGTGAGAGAGCAGCGCTGGCAGCCTGCAGGGATGGGGTGGTGGCTGGCTGCTCTGAACCAGCTCTAAAAAAGTTGGAAAAGGAGCAGAGAGAAAAGGCAAGAAGTGTGAGGTTCTTCACAACTGCCTGGGAAGTCCTCAGAATAAGGTGAGTGTGAATTCTTTCTGGTTTTGCTGTTAAAGAGAGGGTAAGCGGTGGTCCTGCTGAGAGAGGGGGGAAGAGCTACAACCCCTTGCTTTGGGGGACAGGGTCTGCTGGATGTGGTGCTGTCTGACTTGGTCCTGAGAAACAGACCCATGTTGTACCACAGGGCCTTTTAGAGCAGGCTGGGGCTACTGCTGGAGCCCTGTCAGCGCTCTCCGGCCAGGTGAGAGGAGAGTAATTCCAAAAAATGGGAGTAGTGCGGCTGGATGGCTGGGTCTGGAGGTTGTTCTCTGGCCCAGGGGCTCTGCAGCATCAAAACCGCATTCCCCATGGACACCAGTAGGGCTGTGGTTTTCCAGTGTCTTGCTTAACTCAATGCAGAAACCATTTAAGGGATGGTTATTGAATTAAAAGGGTTTTTTAATGGATTGTCCTGAGCCAGTCGCATTGTTTAGCCATTTAAGGAAGGGACAACAAAGATGTGCTTGACGTGGTCAGGTAAGGAACTGCTATCAAATGGTCCCTGACTGGATATCCTTGGCTTGCCCACTCCATGTGCTTTGCTTGGATTCAGCTGTGGTTTAACAGGCTGCAAGTCAAAGCTTTAAACGCTTTTGGGGTCCTTTTAAAGCGCGTTGAAACTCTGCAGTAATAAAGCAGCGCTAATTATTTTGGATTCTCTAACCTGTGTGGATTGCTGGATTTGTTCTCCCAGGTGGGAATGTTTTACTTGCTCTGTGCCTTACTGTCTGACAGGTGACAGTATCCGAAGGCTTTTTTTTTATTGCACGTTACTTCTTGTGCTAAGAAAATGCTGATTGAAGTTCCTTAAAAGGTAGAAGTGGCGCAAATTACAATGCGCGTCTCGGGAGGGCTGTTAAACTCGAGTTCTGCTAATAGGCTCAGAACTAAGGTTTAAGAGAAGTTTTATTGAAGAACACCCATGTGCTGTTAGGGCTCAGAAATTGGTGTGTGCCTTTTAAGGGTTAAGCTGGGGATCAGATGGCCAAGAAGTTCAAAAAAAGTGTGTATTCATATGAAAAATATGTTGAAGTTTCTGTTTGTTTATACGACCGTGCTAAAAAGCTTTGAAGTGAATTCGGTTGTCCTCTGCCGCTGCTGGGAGCGTGCCAGAGCTGCGACCTGCACGTGGCTGTGGTGGAGCTGTTCTGTGTGAGCCTTACGTCAGCCGGAGGTTTCTGGTTGTTTCGGGAAACGCCATCTCATGCTGGTAGGCAGTGGTGGTAGAAACTTTGACGCCTGACTTACTGGCGCTGTCCTGGGGAAAGCACCTTGGAAGCATTCGCGATGACAGGCCAGGCAGGAGCTGATCTGTGAAAATATCTGCAGGCCAGCAAGACTTCTTGTAAATGGTCTGTAAATCAAGGTGAAAGACAGTAGGCAAAATTAAACTGGATTCTTCAAGCAGACCAGAATTTAGCATTTAGCCGAGATCGTTCTGGAGCTGCCTGCGCTGCTTTCCGTAGGCTGTGGTAATTCTTGCTCCGTCGTCTGTGACCTGGGCGTCCTGTAGTTGTTGTGAAAGACTTGGAGGATTTGAGCTGCACGTGTGTCCCTCCGCTTCTGAGTGGGAGTTGTGTTCAAGGAGAATTTTGCTATTTGTACAGAAAACGTGTGTATTCGGTTGAACCGGTCTCTTTCAGCTTTTCCGTGCACGTTTTATGATTCCTGGCAGCTTTTTGGATTCCTCTGCCTGTCTATTGCTCTTTGAACAGCAAAGTGGAAAAAAGCCCTCAGATACTAAAATAACTGAGAGATGTGGATTTTTATTTTTATTTTTTTAACAAGTTTAGTCAAACCACATTTTCCTCTGCCTGTGCTTTCCATCAGTCAAGCCGGGTTAAAATTCCAGCTGGAGCACGGGCTAGCTGAACGCAATCCAACAACAAAGCGAGGACGCGTGGCGCTCTGTAGCCAAAGCGCTCTGAAAAACGCTACGCGACGTAGGAGCTGAGATGAGAGCGAGTTCTGTATCTTTGAATTTTAGGATTTGGTTGGTTTTGAGCCTGTTTCCCTCTGATGAGAGCAGGTTTCCGCTCTTTCCGCAGCGGATCCCCTGCAGATGGGGCTGGGAATGCTTGGAGGGGAGCCTGGTGTACCGCTAATTGCAGCGCCGGAGTTCAACCCAAGGCAAGGCCGCTCCGCTGGCCGTGCCCCCTCCGTTCCCAGTGAGGGGACTGGTCTCTGCACAGCCCAGGAACCACACGCGTTAGCGCCTCAGGCCACTTTAAACCTGCAAAGTCACTTCATGGCCTTTCCCAGCGCTCCCCGGATCGCTCACCTGTCCCGTTGCTGCGCGTTCCCGCTTCTCCTCCTCTCCTGTGCCCATCCAGCTTGTTTGCCGGCGGCGATGGAGCGCCGTGGCTAACTGGAGGAAAATGGGAAAGCCACGCGGAGCTGAGCAGCTCTCTGCAGGTGGTGGGGAGAGGTGACCTAGTTGTCAGTGGAATCATCCTGCTTGCTGGCAGAGCCCTGAGCCGTTCTGACAGCTGGAGCGAGCTGACCTCTGCGAGGTCGCTGGGAGGAAGTAAAACTGGTGAAGCCGAGGATCCTCCCTGCTGCTGGGAGAGGGAGAGGCGAGCGGTCTGGAAAGGAAAGGTTGGCGTACTGGATGAGGGCAAGGCACAGAAGGGGCAGGAGGAAGTTACATCTTTCCATTTGGCCCCTGTGATATTCCCTTGGGAGGGGTTTTTTTTTTTTTTTTTTGCTTCCACAGCTGGATTTTTGTTTGACTGCATCACTCCTTCTCTGCGTAGTCTCTGAATCACAGGTCTGCCTCTTGGTGAGGGCCCAAAAGTACCTGCGCCTCGTGGTGTGCGTCTTCCCACGCCTGCTTGCTGTCAGCAGGCACGAGGATGGAGAGAGGTGCCGAGGGACAGGGATAGCCTTCTCCTGCCGGAGCTAAACACGGAGACAGGAGCGGTGCTCGGTCAGTAAGCCGCATGTCCAGGGAGTGCGTTTGAGCTTTGACTGCCCTGTAGTACCGTGGCTGAGCCCTTGTGAACTGGCTGTTTTCTAGTTACCCGCAGCAGCAAAAGGGCCAGCGCTGAACTGGCTCCAGCGCTGGGGCTGGGTGCTGCCGCTAGCAAGGTGTTTTCCCTCCTGTGCTGTGATTTTTCATCATAGGACAGAAATTTTATTTTTTTTTTTTTTCTGCCTCTCTTGCTTGAGCAAATAGCGCCGAGTGCAATAATCTATTTTCTTTGCCGTGCATTAACGGCTCCCTTACACTCAAACCCGCCCTTTGGGGAGCCAAATCAAGCTTTCGTGTCCTCTTCTCGGCCACGGGCAGTGGCGACAGCAGCTTGCAGCCCCTGTTCCTCAAGGGAGTCTCCACTCCCCTTTTTTTTTTTCCCCTCGTGTGTCTCCTTGGCTGGCTCCGCTCTGGCAGGTGCAGGAAGCAGTGTCTGGCTGCCTGGGCGGCATTTGGGGAGGGCGAAGGGCCAGTCGGTAGCAGTGCCGCGTTAGCCAGCGCTTGCCTGCTGTGCAGAGGCTTATTAGAAAGCAAAACCGGTTTTATTTTTAGGCTGAAAGTCATGGAGCGTGTTCAGGCGGATGTGTGAGCTCTGTTTATTTCCTCCGCTCCCTGAAACGATATAATTGGGGCCAGCAAAGTTTTGTGCTTCCCCAAAGCTGGGCAACCTCTGCTGTGTTACCTTCTAGGACTCCAAAGGCAGCCTTGTATAAAATAGAGGTGGGATACAACTACTTTAATGGGAAATTTCTATTTAATCTACTTCTTTAGAGTCAAAGTGCTCCAAGGGGAATCTCAGGTGTTGGTATTCCATGGTTCTTGAGAACAAGTCAGTGTTTGCACTGGTGGGTTTCCAAGGGTGGTGGTGGAATGGCACAAGGCCAGAGAGTGCCCCGCTCACGCATCGTCCCCATGGTACTGCCGGCTTTAACCCTCGCTGGCTCCTCTGCTGCGGAGAATCCTACAATTACAATTTTTCTTAACTACCATCTGCTGCTTTTCAATGAAAAGCAGGTAAATTTACTTCAGCTAGGAAAACTTATTACTTCAAAAAAAACGTGTGAGCCCAGGAAGGGGAAATGAAGGTCTCAGCCCTTGTTTTAAAGCATAAAACAAAATCAAGATGCTAAAACTGCAACAGCCTTTTCTCCAGAAGTGTCTTTTAAATATGTTTTTTTTTTTCTCAGTGTTAGAAGAGCAGAATAAATAACAGCAGCTGTGTATTTTAAAATTATGTTGTTAATAAAATCCTGGTACATTTACATAAGTGACAACATTAATGTACAATTAACAAAGCATTGTAATATTACAGCAACAAAAGAGGACCTACAACTTTGTACAGATCGCTGGAGCAGCTACTTGAAAATACTTTCCAAGATAAAGCCTTCTGGGGTGGTTTTCAGGTATTTTTCAGTGATGGTTTTGAAAGACCCGCGTGGCTTTCGGGTAATAAATAGGGTTACTGCAGCTGGTGACCTTCAGGAGCGGATGTGCACCTAGCCCACGCGTTGGAGTGTGCCCCGACCGACCTGTCTGTCGGCTTACTGAGCCTGGACTAATTGTTCCCAGCCTTGCGTGCAGTTTGCCTCTGATGGCAATCCTTTAGGAATGAGGCCATGTCAGATTCTGATGGATTTGCCGGGAGCTGCTGGAGTTTGTTCTCCTTCCCTTCATCTCCCCACACCGTGTCTATGTCCTGCTCTGGCGCTTGGGCCCAGCTGAGCCTCCTGCTGCCAGTGTGTTCAGTTACGCTATTAACTATTTAATTTCTAAGAAGCAGTAGTTCTCCACTGAAAACCTGGCTTCCTCTTCTCCTTCACCCACCTATAACGAACAAAAGCATCTCAGCAAATGCTTTTTGTGGGTGCTGACAAGGATCAGCGGGGAGAGCTGAAGGTCTTTCCATAAAGTTATTGCTAAGAGCAAGGTCTGTGTTCTTACACAGCTAACTGCTTTCCTAAGGTTGGGATTATTTGAAATAAAACCACAAACATTGCTTCAGACACAAAACTGAAGCTTGACCTGTCTCCTTGAAGGTCTAGGTCAGCTGGAAGGCCCAGAGTGAGTCCTTTTGGACCAGAACCATCTCTCTGCTGCGAACAAAGGAGAAATGTGAGTCTCAAGCATTCGAGTTGAGGCATCTTGTTCAGCTGCTGCCGCCTAAATGTTAGACCGCAGCCTACCCCTAGGACCAGTCAGGTGTGCACTGGGCCCAGTCCCCCTGAGGTAGCGTATCTGTGGAAACATCATCATTCCATGGATGAGGCGGTGGGAGTGGAGACCGGAGGTCAGAGTTTCTAAGCCCAGCTAGCCCCAGAGAGAACAAACCATCGTGTTCCTCGGGCTCTCAGGGAGACTTTTATTGCTGTTTATGCTACTGGACAGTGTTCAGCGTAGTGCTGCCTCCTACTACACCTGAGTCTGGTAGAAAGCACCTTTGATGGTGTCAGCTCTCAAAATAACATTCAGAAACAGGTTTTTAAGGTGAAAGTGACTGGGACCATCAAACCCTGATAGTGAAAGGGTAAGACAGATTTTTTTTTTTTTTTTTTTTCCTCCTCGAAATAGATCCAGATTGACAACTTGCACAGTGAAACCATAGTAAAAAAAAAAAATACAAAACCCCAACTTTTCCCCTCCCTGCCCCAGCTCGGCTCTTCACGTGAGGTTTAAAGAGTGAGTCGTTCCAGAGTTAGTATTAGCTTCTACTCAGCTTTGAACATCTACGCAATCTCTCTCTCTCAAGGTGCAAACAACTTGGGGGAAAACTTATGTCAGAGTCTTCTGCAACGTACAGCCACTGGCGTTTATCGCTGTAGTGAAGTATTGGTGTGCACCAGCCCCTGTGTTCAGACGGATGACACGCTGAAAGGGCAGCGGGACTGGAAAATGCCTTCTGTGCAGCCTTTTTGCAAGTAAAACATCTACGCGTACGAGCTCGGTGGCCACTGCGGTGTGCAGACAGACCTGTGGGACTACGTGGTAGGTGTTGGGTCTAGAGCAACTGCCTCACTTCTCTGCAGCCCTGCTTTGTGCTGAAGCGGCAGCGGTGATCTTCTCTCCGGTTCAGGTTCTTCGCTCGCGTCCTCAGTTTGCGTTTGCGCTGTGACAGTGTTGCTGTGACAGTAGTAGCACAGAGAAGCCGGCTCCCCCTCCGTCAGCGGGACGGGGCGCAGCGCCCTTGCCTGGGGGGGATCTGTTGGAGGGGACTTTCGGCAAGATCCAGAAGGCAAACAGGAAAGCCGCAGCTTTGCCGGATGATGTGTCCCCGGGCAGTTTGACCCAGCGCTCCCGCTTCACACCCTGGAGGTGACGTACACGGAGTGCAGGCGGCCGGCCAGGGCTGTCTGCAGGTCCCGCAGAGGGTCCAGGCCTTGCACTTTGCTGTTCCTGCTGTAGATCAGCTGCTTGAAGGAGTCCTGCTCTAGAAGAGAGCTCATGTGCTTGAGGAAGAAGCCCTCACAAAAAGAGGCCAGTTCAGGTGCGTTGTGAATCTGCGGGAGAGAGGAAGATGAGTTAGCTGCTTCTGTTATGTCCCAGACCTAACGGACATGCCTGAGCCTCCGCTCCTTCCTCATGCTTTTTCCCTTTCATATTTTCCACGCCAGAAAAAGGAGGACAGTGCTAACAGTGATGGCTGATAACTTCTCCAGGTGCTTTTTGCAGGCACAGGTGTGCGCAGGGAAGGGCATTGAAGCTTTTCTGTAATTCCTTCCCCTGATGGCCTGCTGTTGGCAGAGCCCCTGGCCTGCGCTTCCGTCTCTTCCTCTTACGGCGCGGAGCAGCTGGCTGACGGAGCGGCCAAGATACCTGTTTAGCTGCGCAAGCGGGGAGTTCGTGTGCCGCGGCGTAAAACGCTGCGCTGCCAGATGGCGCGCGCAGCTCGTGGCAATAAGAGCACGGTTCACCGGGCGCGAGCCTGACGCCCAGAAAAAGGAGCTGAAGGGAGGAAAATAGGGATGTTACGCTTCTAAAACACGTTAGGTGGATTTCTGGCTGTGAGCTGAGGTGGATTTCTGGCTGTGAGCTGGTTCCCTTTGCTTCAGAACCAGTGGGGGAGGCTCAGTAACAGGAGAAGAGTGAATCTCAAGTTCAGTATTAAGCGGCACCGTGCGACCCCCACCCTGTTTCTGGGAACTTTGTGCAAACAGCAATTTAAGGAAAAGTCCTAAAGGTCAGTAGAAAACGCTCCTCCTTCCCCCTCTCTACCACTGCATACTGGTGAATTTTAGGTCCTGAAAGAAGCCAGCGGGAGTTCCATGGAAAAAAAAGGCCCAGTGTGAGAGTCAGGGGTGGAAAAGGGTCAGTGTGACACCACACATGAAGTAAACATGCGCATTGTTATCAGCCCTTTGTGTGGCCTTTCTGCTTGTCTTAAGGGATCTGACCCTGCAAACCTTCAGGTATTTATTGATAACATGGGTTATCTGCCATAGAGGTGAATATTTATGTCACACAACAGAGTTTTTCTAGTTCTGGAGCTGTAAAGAGAATATATTTCAGCAGTAGGAGTGCTGGAAAAGGGGTTACTCCTTAGCTGCTGCACTGGGATCAATTGCCCCCGCTGCTCTGGGGCTCTGAATCCCTTTGGCTTTGCTGGGTGACGGTGCTAGGACACCCCTGTGCTGCCCCGCAGGGACCTCGCATCGATGTCATCCACGATTGCTCCAGAGAAGCCAACACACTGGGGCTGCGTGGGACTCTGCAGACTGGAACCCGACTGCATCTCACTTGCGGCTGCGGTTGGGGTAGGGTTACCAGCCTAGCAGGTTCCCCGCTCCGCGCCTGTTGTATTTCCTTACCCGAACGAGACTGCGGGAAGCGTGCTTGCTGTTCCGAAACCGGGCGGTTTGGCACCTACCTTTGCGTATTTATAGATGTTAACGGAGTTCTCCATGCTGATGGTCTGGGCGCAGAGGATTTCACAGTGTCGCTGGAGGCCGTCCAGTTGAAACAGGCTGGCAGCTGACAACAGCTATTGGGGAAAGAGAGAAGCTATTTGAGATCATGAGCCTTGAAAGGCTTTTAGGGAAAGGAAATGGACAGAACTGATGATTTCCTCTCTGAATGATGGCTGACTCCCTGTTTTAATGGCTGAGTCTCATGAAAGAGCAGAAAGGCCACGTGATGCCAAGCTAAAATGAGAGATTTCCCCTCTTAGCAAAGGCTTGCTCCTCCTGCAGGAAGTGCTACCTCCCGCCACCGTGATGCATGAGCTCTAGACTGCCTAAAATCCCTTTTCCTCAGAAAAAATAGTCTTTAGTGCAAGGTTTAATTTCACCAGACCACTTGTGCCTGAGCGGCGTTACTGTACCAGAGCCTGTTTGTAGCGGGGAAGCACTCTCGGTCCAATCTCTGCAGTACCATCAGCTGCTCCGCAGAAGCTGGACTCTGTCCTTTCTCTCCCATCTCCAGCCCCTTGGTGTTTGGCTTGCTGTGGGCACCAGAGCTGCTGAATCAAGCTCTTCTGTGCCCCAACAAAAGTACAGCATGCCTGCTTCCTTCTCCCAGGCCAGAGAAGATGTGGTGCGAAGGAGGCTCCCACCCAGCCCTGGGTACCAAAAGCACGGCACTGATTTCCCTCCCTGCATCTCGCATACATAATAAAACATAATTTTCTTATTTCCAAGCAACTGCATGTTTTGAAACTTTAAGCTCATTTCGAAGTGTTCTGTATCCTCCTGGACTGGAAGCTTGCTGTTGGGTTCTGGATTTTGCCGTTCAAGCTCAGTTTATGCCCCAGTGCACTTGGCAAGACTTAGGAGCAAACGCTCTCACCTCTAAGATATCAGTGGTGGGAATTTCCATCGATTCTGTTCCTCCGTAGTACAAATACTGCATCAGCATCTGCAACGGGAAGAAGGCCAGGGATGGAGCTGTTATGGCTGGAGTCACAAGAGGCTGCGAACGGCTGAGCTCCCCTTCCTGAGCGGACGGGAGTCGTGCGGTGTTGCTGGCTCTCGCCCCCACCGTTGGCTTTTTTTTAGAGTTGCGAATCTGCTTTCTAATACACTGTTCTTCCTCAAGCTCTGAAAAGGGCCCTGTTGAGGATGTTAGGCTGAAGGTGACAGCGTGTCTCTGAGCAACACGACTGTCCTTGTGAAACGGTTCCTCGGATCCGGTCTGTAAAGTCTTTCCAGGCTGGTCGCGCTGAAACCGCCGCGCCAGGAGCGGTCTGGGGGACCCCCCAGCCACTTGCCTCCCCTGCTGTGCCTCTAATCAGCTTCCAGCCCCCCCCAGCAGGGCCGGAGGAAAAGGCCTAATTGTTTGCAGGGACAGCAAGAGGCAGCTCCTGCTCTTTGATCTGCATCTGCACACCCCCAGCTCAACCAGTACTGTCTTGTCTGGGGAACGACTCGCTCTGGTGCTGGAGAGGTAACTCCAGTGTCCCGGGCGCTGTGTGAGCGGGTGTGGGGCTTGCATGCTGAGTTTACCATTTCTAACAGTAGTGGTAACAAAACTAAGCTGCTATTTTTAAAATTGTCTTATTTGTATGACAGAACCAGAGAGCAAAGCTGTTTTCCAGCAGAGCCCTGAGGTGGCTCAGCATTCTCTGCGTGCTGTAACTGAGATTGCTGTATAATGCCATCACCTCCTTAACTCCTCTGATTTTATTTACCATCAAATGGTTTAATTCTGTGAAGTATTTCACTCTTTTAATTCTTTTTGATTTGTTGCTCTCTCCAGTGAAGCAAAAGTTTATCTTTAGAAACCTTTTGATGTCAAAATGTTGTTAAGGAGGCTCGTTTCGATAGATGCAATTACATTTTCTTTTTTCCGTTGTGCCTGAGCGGCAAAATTTGGATGTCATCTATCCAACACGAAGCTTGTATAGCCCCTTTCACGTAGAACAAAGATGTTTTTATGGTCAACGTCATTCCCTCTACGTGATAAGACAGTACTGCTGACCAACAGCTTTGCTGGTTGGTTTGCTTCTAAAAAGAGAAGAAGGAAAAGCCACAACCCTGTAGTGAAACAGTTACGCAACCCGTTCTGCACTTCAGATTTCCCTGTTTTGTACTGTGCTTCCCAATTTGAACTGAGATCTGGAAAGCTGGAATGACTGAACTCTCACATGTCACTGACTTGTTCTTTTCCCTGGGTGTCTGTTAAGTAACCTACTTGCTCTCCATCATGAATGGACCTCCCTCAGGTCCTTTAAATATGGAAATATCATAACAGCAAAGTGCAATTCTCAATTCTGAGCCTTTCTTGAAAGGGACACCACTGATTTCCGCTCATCTGATTTGGATTAAGGTGAAGCCAGGCAGTCCCCTCTCTGCAAATAAGTTTACATTTTGCTTCATGAAAATGATGCCGTAAAAGGTAAGAAAATGGCATTTTTGAAGTATAAAACTACTTTCAGTAGAAGACTAATTTCTCCTGCTTTATGGAGGAGTATTTGCTTACTGCCTAGTAAGCAAATAAGAATATAGGCTGGGGGTTTCTGTTTTAAGGTTGGTCCTACCTGGAAATTCTTGATAAAGATCAGAACACTCCTGAAACACA
This sequence comes from Ardeotis arabs, assembly GCA_011801015.1. Lineage (NCBI taxonomy): Eukaryota > Metazoa > Chordata > Aves > Otidiformes > Otididae > Ardeotis > Ardeotis arabs. Next base: position 14,654 of record JAAGAY010144071.1, read on the forward strand.
GGTGTGTTGAAATGAACTCCATCTCTGCTTGTAACTTACCTGTGACAGTAAGCCTTGGCTTAGTCTTAGCTTCCAAGTGTGTAAGAAGATGAAAAGAGTAAAGAAAAGGTAGAGGAAGTTACATACCTTGAAAATATTGTATTTCATATCGCTGATTTCAACAGTCTTGCTGCCGTGGCCGTCGTGTTCTGTCTTATTGGTCATTAGCGTCTTAAACCTGAGAATGGTTTTAACAGATTTCTGGTTTAGTGCCTCACGTACTCAATACCTACAGACAAACAGCCTGGGCAAGGGGAAAAGGAAGATCCTTCCTTGTGCTTGTTTGAAAATTGAAACGTTCCTTTCAATGTAAGCCACTCACCTGTTAGATGCAGTAACCAGCAGGACTTTATGTGCATAAAATAGCTTTCCTTCCACTAAGAAAGTTACATCAGACATTTCTTTATTGTTTAGAAAGTGAGGATCTG
>JAAGAY010144071.1:15893-34199 GCA_011801015.1 Ardeotis arabs
CCTGCCCCTGCCCCTGCCCCTGCCCGCGCGTTTCACCCTTTCTGCAGGGAGTGCAGGCGTCCCCCTCCTGACAGGGAGGGCAGCAGCCTCTTGGAGGAGAACACGGTAGGGAACTTCTCTGAGAGTGGGACAGCTAAAGTACGAACCATGGATCAGATCTGTTCTAGGCACGCCTTGAAAAGCAAGGAAAAACCGGTCACAGGCAACCTTTACATAAAGGAAAATAGGAGGAGGAGAATGTTGCTGAGGAAAAGCATTGTCCAGAAAACCCCTAGAAGATACTACTGAGAGAACCTGAGCTGCCCAGTACCGTACTGGTAACTCTTCCCCTTGCACGCGCATGGTTTCAGAAGCCAGCTGCTGAACTGGGCGTTAACACAACAGCTTTCACTCCCGTGGAGTTAATGCCTTCACCCTGAGGACCGCTTCTGTGGGCTGTATGTGAATTTAGATAAACGCTATCCGGGCCGTTTTCATCCTGTAACTCAGTAGGGACTTTGTGTGGGCATTCACTTGTTCTTGCTGGGAACAGCAAAAACTCAAACATTTGGTTCTGATACCGTTACAAAAGTAATAATTACTTTGCTGGTTTTGAGGATATCAAACATGAGCTGCAGCCCTTCGTTAACCAGTTCTTCATTGTAGTCCTCTTCCTTAATGGTGACAAATTCCCGTAAGAGGGTCTGCACGACTGAGTAACGAGACTGGTAGAAGGTTGTCCGTAGTGACTCGATCCACACGTGGAGCTTCCATGGGACTCCTGTGGCCACAGCACAAAGGACAGTGACAGAGTGTGAGTAGACTGTCCTGCTGCTAATCCTAACTGAAGGAGATCTTTATGCACATCCTAACGGCAGATACGTTTTTGTCTTGATAGTAAAGATGACTGAACTGGGTCACTGACAGATTGACTTATCTACAACAGCAGAACAGTACCAGGAGCGTAAGTCGGAACTTGCTGCGGATCGTTAAGGATCAGAGACTCCCTGTTGTGTATTTAGCTTCGTGATTAGTCACAACTACAAAATAAGTTTGAACTGAACTTGTAAGAATACCTAAGCCTACACAAACATGGAGTGAGGTCTTTTCTCCTGGTTACCTGCAACAGTCTAGACACGCAAGCTTCAAAGCTTCTCTTTCCTAGCTTTAGATCAAATTTGTTTCACCTTAATCCATTTGATCTCTGCTATTATCTTTGGTTTTGAGATCAGCCTCTTTAACACTGAATTTTAGGTACTGGAGTATCTGAGAGACAGAGACATGCCCCTTGCTTTTGATGCTTGGGAACAGAGGTTCCAGCCAAAAGCGAGGGACATCCCAGATCAGTGGGAATTTGAAAAAAATTGTGCGGAGCCTTAAACGCTCTTTTATTTAAATTAGACAGCTAGTTCCCGTAAGCTTGGGATCGCTTTGCAGTTGGGCTTACAGCTTCTTCTCCAAGTGAAAGGGGCAGAGGAAAAAGCTTTTCATGGCTTAAACGTGCGAAAATAAAGAAACCACCTTACCAAGTGCCCTGAGCTCCATGGTGATGTCCACGTAGCCGTGCTCGGCACTGTAGTACATGGCCTCCTGCAGAGCCTTCATCCGCGTTTTACAGAGCCTGACCTGGCCCTCGCTGGAGCTGCCCTGGCTGGAGGTGTCGCTCTCCACCCCCTCCGCTAAAATCTCCTCCAGCGAGAGGACGTCTCCCTTCAGCTGCTGGGGCTGGGTCAGGAGCTTGCGCAGAACATTCCTGAGGAGGAAGAGGAGGTGGCACTTTATTAATAAATGAAAGACTGTCAGTTCAGACAGCACTGTGGTGATTTGCGCTTAGGGGTCTGGCTTAGTAAATCAGAATTTCCTTCCCAAGACAGACAGCTGGCAGGGATGGAGCAGCATTTAAACGACTCGTCCTTCGCTATCCCACCTGCTAGAAATTGGTGCCCTGGTAGCAAGGGCAGAAGAATGGAATATTCCCCTGTACCTTAGTGGTAGCAGGCCATATTTCAGTGGGGACAAACTGGTTTTTATTGCAGTTTGTACTTTGGCATAGAAGCACGCTTCCCTCTGCTAGCCCTGAGCATGGTAACATCTTAAGCTGTGAAGTAAGATTTACTTTATCAGAGAGCGTCTGTTGGAACCCTCGCTGTTTCCCCAAATGACCATCTTCAAACACCGTTACGTTGTTTTAGTCAGACTTGCTTCCTGTATCAGTAAATAGAAACCATAAAAAAAATAGTTCTGCATCACTAAATCCAGGGAGAATTTTTTTGGTTTGGAATTTCACACAGCAGTGGCAAGAAAGAGGCTTTCTTGTTTATGTCCAGCCACTTCAGAAAGCTTGCATCACTGGTGTCCCCGCAGACAGCTGGAGCCATCTGCAGCAGATGTTCTCCATCCCAGCAAGTCCACCCCAGCGCTGGGCTGTGACGCTGCATTGCCACTAGCTGGTGCTCTCTTTGCACCCACACTGCTCCCTCTGACTAAAAAGATAATTAATTTTGTGCTTTAGGATCCCCCTGCCCTATCCAGCTGGAGAACGAGCCTTGAATTTCACAGTTTGCACGGCTGGATGCTGCAGGAGATTGCGGGAGGGGAACAGAACTGGGAACAGAAGGGTGTTTGTGTAGTTCTACGCTGTAAATAACTGCAGTAGGCTGTTCCAGCTTCGCGGAGTTTGGGCCTCGTTTGAGCTTGGATGTTTTCCCTGGTGTATCCAGATGTGTGATGTACCTGGAGGGGCAGTTTGGGCACCTCTGTGAAGCACGGCTGTGCTCAAGCAAGGTAGCTACTCTTTAACCTGCTCCTGGAGGGAGAGCTGTACTGGTGTGAGACCCTGCGGATATCTCTCAGCCCATCTACGTGGGCGGTTGCAGGGCTGTTTTAATTGGCTTGTTACACTGACATTTTTTTCTGGGAACAGAAGGATTTCTGGATAAGTTTGTAAGTAAAGCCTTATTTCTAAGTAACTATCCTGAAAACAGGGCTGGAAAGCCCAGTCTGGCTTTTCAGCATTTCTGTGACCAATCTCTTGGTCAGCCATCCAAAAACCAGAGATGCAAATTCTGCCACGAGTTCTTTTTGCCACCTTAGCGTGCTGAGATTCTGTCTCAGAACATGAACCACTATCTCATAACCTACCCCTAGGCTGAGCTTAGTCTGCTCATGTATGGCCTAGAACCGGCTCCTACTCACTCGTTGCGCTAGACCAGCAAGTGAGAGAATACAAAAAAGCAGACAAAGATCTTCCTGTTGCATTTGTGCTTTTGACTAAAACACTTTCATAAAAGAAAGATTGTTATAGGTGTTGAATGATTAATCAAAGTCTTGCATAATTTTTTTCTCAAAGAGGGAGTAACAGAGAGCAACTACCTGTTTAGAGAGAAGCTTTCAGTTCCCCAAAACGCTCAAAGGGCACCGCCTACATCAGGATCAGAATCGTCTGACAAACTGCAGCACTAAAACTGGTTGCTGTTGGGAGAGTCTCCAGACCATCTTCTGAACCACACACCCAGGCATTTGGGTATAAAACGTAACATAAAATCACACAGGAGTACCTCCAGTGACAGCCTTAGGCAAAAAACCCTTGTTCTGAAGGCGATGGGAGCTTTACCTGTGCCCGTGTGCAGCCGAGTGACTGAAGCAATTCATGTCTTCGTGAAGCGATGAGGACATACCGTTGACTTCCAGCATGCTCAGGAGCGGATCCGCACCCCTGCTTAGCAATAAGCTGACCAACTCGTAGTTCCCTGGGGAAAAATTGACAGAAATGTAATGATTCCAGGTCTGTTCCCTGTTGGAAAGCATACAGAGTAGGACTGGTAACAGAGGCCGTATCAGCGACTTCTGGGCTACCAGCTGTGCTTTCAGAGCACCCTGCAAGCACGGGTCCAGCTTCGTAACATCTCAGAGAGAGAAACTGAGTCATGCAGCACTTAAACCACCTCATAACACACAAATACCTGGAGGTGGAATGAAAAGAGAATTAAACTGGTCTGGTGCTTTCAATACACACCAGCAGAGATGGATGCAACCAGTTTAACCAGAGAAGTTTATGGGTGCAGTCCACGTTCAGCCAGGCCTCCTTTCCACCGTTTTTGTTCGATGGAGTGATGAGCAGTGGCAAGAGACCCAGCACCAGGAGTGTCTGGCACTGGGAGGGGAGGAGACCATTTTTTTTAATCCCTTCAATAAAGCTTGGGGCAGAGCAAGCCAGAGACTCATCTTCATAAACACACAAAAATGAAGCAGAAAGAAATGAAGGGAAAAAAAAAAAAAAGTAAAACCAGTTTGTTTTTCAGCACTTTTCACCTCAACAGGTACTTTTAGGCTAGCACAGACTTGTTCAAAGAATGCTAAACCCCTCTCCTGACAGGTAGAAGAAACGCAGAATTTTACTTGTATTAAATACATTAATAAAACAAATTTCTTTTATATAACAGTTACTTTTCCCCAGGCTGAACTTAGACTTGTTAATTTTTGCATCTGGACGTTATTTAGATCCAAGACATGCCCAGACCAGACAGGAGCTGGTTTATGTTTCTTGACAGGGCCCTGCGCAAGGAGCTGTTTCAGTCAGCTGAGCGGGGAGGCCGCTGGCAGGAGGTGAGCGCCGGGACTGGTTGCAAACGCAGAGACTGGTTTAGCGCCCAGCAAGCTCCGCTCCTGCCGTGCGACAGCGGCTGTTAACCGCCGCCAACCCTGACGGGGTTGTTACGGGTGTTTTAGAAATGAAAAAAAATGCTGGCTTTTTAGTGTCCAGCTCACCGTGCTACGCATTTGCTATCTTTTACTCTACCCACGGTACGTTAGACTGTAGCGCAGAGTGACTCCTAATTTTGCAGACCCCGGACGCAGGCGTGAAGTGGTTGCGGTTGCTCTGTGGTAACGAGAGGCAGAGCTTGCCGAGGCTGCGCTGGGCTTACCTGCTGCTGAGGCTAGCTGGAGAGGCGTCTCGGCGTAGTTGTCTTCTCCACTGTTAACGGCAGAGCCCTCAACGTGGGCGCCAGCATCCAGGAGCAGCTGCAAGAGACATGGGAAAGTCAAGGAGTTGAGAAAAGAGGAATTCAGGAAGAGAAAACCGGAGAGGCTGTGTGTTAGAAAGGAAAACCAGCAGATTCACAGTGAAGAGCACATGCACACAAAGGGACCCGCTCAAAGCTTAAAGGCTAAAGGAAAATATCTATTACGAGGCAAACGTCACACGTGTTCCCTCGCTCAGCCTAGGGCTAAAGTCTCCACATGAATGGCAAATTGGAGTTTTATTTTCTTTTGCTTTACTGTGCTTTCAGTGGTGAGTTTGTGCTGGAAAGGTGCTCAGCTGGCAGCTTGGAGAACATCACCTCCTTTTTTTTTTTTTTATAATCTCCTTTATGAACACGGTTTTGCAATTGTAACTTCCCAGCTCCAGCGAGCTCTGCCCTCAGAGCTTCTCTTTAAGGCAGGAAGTCCATCTTACTTAGTTTCACGCTGTGCGCAGGAAACAGGGTTCCTCCAGGGAATGAGCCCTGCAGGCCAAACAGACCTCTTGGTCTCTCCGGCCCGCGGAGCGGGGCGAGGAGCCGCTGGCCGCTGCGGTGATTTGCCACACACAGAACCTGCTTTCACTGAACCCACCGAGCTGCTCGCAAAGGGAAAGGCCTGGTGGTGCTGCCCCTCTCCTGGCGCAGGGAGGGTGAGCCCTGCCCATCACCAGCGGCCAGCAGCGGAGATTCCTGCACTGGGAGCGGGAGCCCAGCTGGCTGCATCCTCTGACGTTGGCACAAACAGCACAGGGGTTTTAACCAAAATAAAAGAACGTTCTGGGGAAGTGCAGTGCAACAGCAGCTTGGATGTACTTGGCTCCATCTCCTGGGAGAACCCCGCTCTTCTCTCACGTAAATGAAGGTGTCCAACCAAAGGCTGCCCTGGCACTTTGCCAGGTGGAACCTAATCTTCATAATTATTTACAAATGTATACAAATAAGAAATGAGTGTGCACAGCCTCCATTTCCTTACATCTATTTTTTTTTCCCCTTTGAGCAGAAAGTAAATTAAATTCACCAGCAACTGACTATTTGCTGTGATCAGTTTTGAATTCCCCTGGAAGTTTGGGGTTCCAGGGCTCCACCCCATTCCGCTACCCCCTGCATTAATTCCCCAGAAAAGGGAGCAGGGAGGATGCCAGAGGCTCAACTCCAATGACAGCTTAAGTCTTGTTCGTGCAATTCTCAAGGATTATAAAGGAAGTTACAGATGATTTGCTGCCACTCGAGCAGAAATCAGCCTACGCTTAATTTTTGCACATGTAAATGTGGAAACCAATTAACATCTAACATCAGAAAGCATCCTGATGAAGCAGTCTAGCTGTAACCACTCCAGATGAAGCACTGGTTTATCTACTACCAAAGAAATAATTGTGCAGCATTGGTCTGGAAGCGGCAAGCCTTGCACCAATACCGAAACCAAAGAAAAATAACAAAACGCAGTGTTTTGTTATCAAGGTCTTGCTAGGAATTATGTCACCAATCACCATTCTGCAAGAAAAGCACTGGTTGCGTTCTCCTCATTTTCAAAACAAGCAAATTTTCACTGGTTTTTAGAAGGCTTCCACCAAACGGCACACGGGGTCTGTGCTCAGGAAGCCTGATGGCGAGGGTGCTGCGCCCCAGCTCAGGATGCTGCACCCCAGTCCCTCTCTGTCCCCTGGAAAGATTCCTGACCGGGGGGGTGTCCCCCGCTTACCTGGACCACAGAGATGTGTCCGTGTAACACGGCGAAGGTCAGAGCAGTCCAGTGCCGGCTGTCGGGATGGACCGACGGGTATCGCGGAGAGGTGCTGGGAACCTGGGGGAAAGGAACCCGCTCGTCAGTAACCCCCGCAGCCTGGCTGTCAGAATCTTTACACTTGTCCATAACTGGCTTTTTTCTTTGTAAGTGACAACCCCAGGGAACGGTAACTTACGCCATTTAGAGCCACTGCCAGCACCAGTCACTCCGTCCGGTCCCCTGGGCCTTTTTAATGGGCTTATTGGTTTCTCCCCGTGGCAGCTCTTGCAGGAGGGAGCCCCTTCACCCCCACCATGCCTATTAGACTTGCCAATGCCAATCATAATTGGAGCCGCTGAGCGCTCCAGGAGGTTTTGAAGGTTTTCTTCCCCCTCCCAAATCCCTGAAGCAACGCTTTCCAAAAGAAGCGACTTGCTCAGAAGCTTCCAGAAATGAAGCCTTCAGTTGCTAGGAGAGATTTCATAACAGCTCCTGAATAATTATGGGGCAGCATCCTCCATTACTTACTGGTATATCTAGATTTGCTCCAGCATCTATAAGCATTTGGACCATGGCTTCGTCTCCAGCAGCACAGGCATACATTAGCGGGGTCATACCCTGCAGGAAAAAAAAAAAAAAATAATTATTTTTCTATACCTATCAACAATAAAACTGTCATGGACACAGTGAGTTTGAATCTTAACATACAGAAGAGTGCACGTGCACATCTGCAGGCACGCACGTGTGTATACGCTCAAACCATTTTGGTTTCTATGCAGAGCGGGCACAATGCACTCGTACTGGAAAGCGGTGTGGACAAAACATCAGGGGACAGGCCTGCGAGAATACAAAAGGGATCATGGAAAATCCCAGCTGGGTATTGTCCACAATTCTTGAGCTTTCTCAAGCCTGCCAAAAAAGAAATACCATTTCTTGGCTCATTTGCAGCCAGATGAACCAAAAGCAGAAAACAACACGAGAATACACAAGATGAATTTATTTGGCAAGTTATCCCCATTGCTAAAATCCTATTTGCCACAATATTTCAGGATTTCAATCCCATAAATCTCTCTCTCTCTCTACTTAACCAGCAAACCATGACAGCTGAGAGATGAATTATGAGAGAAACGAGCCTTACTTAGGGAGTTTGTGCCAGAAGCAGAGAAGGACAGAAAGGAAATGGCCTAGTAAAATCCATTCCTGCTCACATCATACAGCTTCCCCCCGCTTAATTATTGTGAGCATTTGAGTTTTTCACAGGCAGCATCTCTGCTGCTCACTGTGTCACAACACAATGCGGGGGGTGGGTTTGGCTTTTGAGGGGCTTGGGAGCATCCACTCTCATTACAGACAAGTAAACAACTGAGAATTCAAAACTTGGGTCTGCAGACACAAGCCCGTGTTTACTGCCCCGGTCAGGGTTCTAGGACTACAGGTTTGTATAGACTTACCTTACCTTTTTAAAAAAATAAAAATAAAAATGAATATCAGTTTCCCTGCTTGTTCCTCAGTATGCAAAGGGAAAAAGAGAGAGTTTTCCTCAACACCCCAAATCCTGGGAAGCCAGAGTGCTGCTTGGTCCTCACTAGAACTAAACACTGGATCCTGCTCCAAACTCCAGTTTCTGAGGACACGTTCTGAATTCTCTCCAAGCACACACACGTAGAAGTGGGTCTGAACACACACCCCGAGGCTGGACGTGCTCACATTCTGGGAGCAGTCAAAATCGGAACCTGGATCTAAAGCCGGTGTGTTAAATCAGCCCTACGGTTCTGTCTGTTGTACAATGTGCAACAAAACTTTGGCCGTACTTGCCAGGTGAGATGGTGACACCTGTTTGCGATGCCTCAGAGGTGTCTCCTGACTGTGCAGTGTGTTAGGAAGAGTCATCACGACCAACAGAAATCCAGATAGATGAACTGAGCTTACCAGCTGCCAGCGTTAAATGTTCTATCCTATGACAGGACGTAGACCTGCTTTCTGTTGCCATGGCCAAGTCACTTTTCCCAAGTTTGGGCATCTGGCTTTGGCTTATTCCTTTCCAGGAAGGGCTGCACAGTTCAGATTTGGTTTCATAGTCCAGCGATGGCAGAGTCACTGCTAGAGTTTGGATCTAACCCTGTCTGTGGCTGGCAGCGCACTGGAGGACACCTCCCTCGTTGCAGAGATGAGCTGCTCCAGAAGTGGAGACTTTCAGACCAACAATGTCTCCAGAGGGAGCCTGTCCTGCAAAGACGACAGATCTGCCGGCACGCTGTGATCCCCCAGTCACAGCGGGACTGGCCGGAGGATGACATCAACAGGATGACAATGAGACCATAAATAAGTGACAGCAGAAACTCCTCCAATTTTCCAATAATTTGCCTACAGAATGCAAGGGCTTTATGCATACAAAAGCCAGAGCTCCCAGTTTGCTGGCTGGCTGCAGAGAGGTAAAAACCATCCTGCAGTGAGAAGTGATGGTTTTGGCACCGGAGTTAGGACAGCAGGGCTCACAATGCAAAAAAAATCAGCTTTGAGAGGACGAAAGGCCTCAGGGCTACATAAACAAGAACTGCAAAAAATTATGAAAAGAATAAATACAGGAAGCGGCAGGCCTTCGTAAGATAAATCTGCTGTCTTTGTCACATGAAGAAAGTCACTATTGAGGGCACCTGTGATGGGATACCCCTCTTCTGTGACCACAGAGCACCTTGTATTGGACATGGCAACAAGGCAACTACCAAGACAGAAGCTTGTGCAGGAGGAGTTTCTGCTCATATTTGCGTACACGTTCACACTTCCTTTAAAACTGCAGCATGGTGGAAAGTACCGCGGAAGATTGCAGAATTTGGTCTGAAATGCTCCAGCTGTAAAATGCTGTCTATGAGAACATAAATCCTTCCCACTGCCCAATGTCCTATTGTTTCCGAGATGTGACAGCTCATTCTCGTTGCTGTGACAGCTATAACGAGTGTTTATTTGCGGGAGGTGTGGTTTTTTTTTTTTTAAATTAAAAGCTAATTCGATGCATCAAATGATGCCCCAGAGAACCGACTCTGCTGTTACTTGATGGGACTGACAGCACAAGCAGAAGCAGCTAAAGACTCCCCAGGCTACCAAATCCCTACGGTTCGATGTAGCTGAGCAGGGAACAGGTCAAAATGAAAAAGCAGACACATCAGCACGATGGACTTTCAGCAAAGCTAACACTGGCTGATACCAGTGCCACCGGGCTTCTCGGTGCTGTTTCTTAGATGCCAGGCTGCACGGAGAACACAGAACTCACTTCACGCCTGAAAGCCATCAGACAGCAACACCTTTTGGGCACTCATCGCTGACCCAGACTGGATTTGGGCTGTTGAACCAGAAGAGAGTGTCACTGGCAAAACCCACTTTGTTTTGACGTTGTCTTAGCGTGAAGACAACATCAGGCTTTCCACGCGCAGCCGGCGCATTAACCTGTCTCCCACTGGAGTCTGAGACTGGCCATCCAAGGAACAGACCCACATTCCAGTGATAAGGAAACAATTCACTCCAGGCTTTGACCGGCTTTCTGGGGAGTTCTTTTTTTGTTCTTTAAGGGACACATTTTCAGGCTAAAACACAAGCTAGAATTAGAAAATCCTTGGAGAGACAGCTAACACTTAGGGCCTTGTGTATTGATTTGCCACGTGGAAAGGAACACACAGTTAGAATCACGGTTCATGGAAAGAACATGAGTTCATGGAAAGAATTGCGTGTGTGGTTGTATGGCGTACCTGGTCATCCATGGTGTTAACGCCGTCAGGTCCCAGTGCATCGATCGCTTGGTTGATCAGATCTGTCCTTCCGCAGTTTAGCATTCGGAAACCCAGATCCTGCTGGAATTTTTCAGTAGCAGCCTTAGCATCCAGTCTCCGGAAGGAACTAAAGCAGCATTCAGGTCTGTGAAAGACAAAATAATTTCTGGATTTTTTTTCGCTACATGGGTAGCTCTGGACCAGGCACTGCTTCTGTTACATCTTATCCAGCAAAACGCGAAGAGGACGCCAGAACATGCCCATACCGCAACGGGCACCGAGCGACCGGGTTACTGCAGCAGCGAGGGAATTGCGGTGGCACAGGCTGCAAACCTGCAGCAGCCAGGTTCTGCTTCTCACAAAAAAAATCCCCCACCAAACCCCAGTGACTTTAAATAATGAGCTGTATCTCTTTTGGATATCGTATTTGCCTGCTGTTATAGGACAGCCCATCACACAAAAGCGTATTGCGAGGAGGAGAAAGAGGTGGAGAGAAAGCTTGGCTAATAGAACACCAGTGTAGTTCCAGGGTGAAACAATTCTGCTGTCTATCTACCAGATTAGCTATTACTTTGGAATAAAAGGCATTTCTGAAACGAGATTATGATCCTTATTCTCATCTGCAAAAAAAAAAAAATAATTTTTTTTTTTTTAAATCAAAATTAAGTTTAGGTAGTGGAACATTCTCAACTCTTTTCCAACGCCTCAATAAAAGGAAGTGCGTTAGCATTTCGATGAGGCGCTATTAAACCCTTATCCGTTAGATGACTATCAAATGACCTTTATCTCATGTAGAAGGAGTCCAGGGATTACTGTAAATCCTCTGGTTATCTGCTCAGAGACCTCTGAATTCCAAACCTGGCAGCGTATCTCCTTCACCGAAGACAGACGGCCAAACTGGAGGTGTTTCCTATCTCAGCTGAGCAGCGATACGGCCAGCCCTTTGATGTTATTTCAGGGTGAGTGCCTTCTCTACTCTGGTTGTCTGGTTTTCCACACAGGCTCTTGTGCAAACTCTCAGGGAGTGAGATATGAGCCCGCCAAGTTCCTTTGAAAAATGAGATTCTTTCAACGAGGCTACCCTCTTCTGGAAACTTTGTACGGCCTGCCAGATAAGTGAAACACTCGTCACTTCATGCAGAAAATTCAAGATGAATCTTATTCACATTTTAATTCAGCTGGTCATTTTTTAATGCTTCTAAACGTGCATTGATGGTGGACGACAAATGGCGAGCAGATGCTATGAACAATGTGCTGAGTTAACAAAGATCCCTCCACAGCCTGGTGACCGGTCACATTGTACGGGGGAAACCAGCATCGCGCCCCAGCTGCTTTCAGAAAGGAACTACATCAGCGTACAATTTGGGGAACAGTCAGAAGCAAAGCAACAGTCTTGGAGTCACCAGCTCTTTGGAGAGACATCTGCAAATGAAATGTGTCTCCGAGGCAGCCGAGTACGAATATTTGATCAGAAGAGGAGATCTCTGAGGCACCCAGGTACCAGATCAGGACAGATACGGTACAGAGCACAAGAGGAGAGTAAGGTGAAGACTTAATGCCAGACATACACGAATCCTAGAGCTAGGCTAGCCAATTAATTATCTCCTTCTACTGAGGTCATTGCTACGGTATCACAACGCGACAATACTATGTAGAATCCATAATGGAGCTACATTACCCAGATATCAGTACAGGCTGGGCAGAGAATGGATCAAGAGCAGCCCTGAGGAGAAGGACTTGGGGGTGTTGGTTGATGAGAAGCTCAACATGAGCCAGCAATGCGCACTTGCAGCCCAGAAATCCAACCACATCCTGGGCGGCATCCCCCGCAGCGTGGCCAGCAGGTCGAGGGAGGGGATTCTGCCCCTCTACTCTGCTCTGGTGAGACCCCACCTGCCTCACTGCGTCCAGCTCTGGAGCCCCCAACATCAGAAGGACATGGACCTGTTGGAGCGAGTCCAGAGGAGGCCAAGAAGATGATCAGAGGCTGGAGCACCTCTCCTGTGAGGACAGGCTGAAAGAGTTGGGGCTGTTCAGCATGGAAAAGGGAAGGCTCCAGGGAGACCTTACAGCAGCCTTCCAGTACCTCAAGGGGGCCTACAAGAGATCTGGAGAGGGACTTTTGACAAGGACAGGCAGTGATAGGACAAGGGGTGATGGCTTTGAACTGGAAGAGGCTAGATTTAGATTAGATAAAAGGAAGAAATTCTTCACTGTGAGGGTGGTGAGGCACTGGCACAGGTTGCCCAGAGAAGCTGTGGATGCCCCATCCCTGGAAGTGTTCCAGGCCAGGTTGGATGGGGCTTTGAGTGACCTGGTCTGGTTGGAAGGTGTTCCTGCCCAGGGCAGGGGAGTTTGGAAGTGGATGGTCTTTAAGGTCCCTTTCAACCCAAAGCATTCTCAGATTCTATACAATACAATGACCTTGTAGTACACTAATAATAATTAGAAGGAGGAGGAGAAGAATCCTATGTAAAAAAAAATTGAAATAAAGTGACAGCAGTTGAAATTCAGTGAAGCTCAGTTTTTGAAGGGATGGTAGCTGTCTTTGCACATTGCTTGTGTTTTGCTAACAGGCGTGATTCCACCCAGTGCTGCTCAGCCCATGCAGAAGTGACTGCACAGTTGCCGTTCCGTAGCGGTGGCTGGACAGCATGCTCATCTATCATAGATGTAGAGTAGTTTTTTTCTTTTAGAGTGGGATAAAAGTTGGAGCATCCTCCCAGAGCCGGGGGGAAGAGCTTGCACAGGCAGGGCTGCTGTGCAGCAGCTGTAACCACAGCAGGCTTCCCATCTGGGAGTTGTTATCCTGTGGAGAAGAGAGGCAAACCCTCGCGTGCTTCCTAGGGTCAAGCCTCTGCTCCTGCGGCTGCCCAGGCAGCAGCTCCCATGTCCGCCCAGCTGCGCCCAGCGGATCAGCTGAAGGTGGACACAGAGACACCCGGAGCTCAGGGAGCAGGGAAAGGGATAGGGCTGAGGTCCTGGTTTGGGAAGGGATAGCTTGATGAGTGAGCAGGAGCCTGGTGTGCACTTGGGTTTCATAACCAGTAACTACTACTATAACTACTGGTAATGAGCCGTTTAAATTCAGCCTGCAGTGAGGAGAAAAAAACAAAAAAAAAAAAAAGCAAGCAGTCTGTGATAACAACTTAATATTAAAATCCCAACATTTATATTTAGGTAGGTGGAAAAGAAACACAGCTCTCTGCAATCTAGCATTTCCCCACTTACATTATCATTTAAGCAGTAACAGGTGAGTTCTGAAGATGTTTATACATTTTCTGGCAAACATAAACTGAGAGCATCCCCCTAGAAGGCTTCTTCCACTCAGACACAAACAGCTGCTGGGAAGACTATACTGCCCAAGCAGTCTGGCAGAGAACAGATATTAGAGGTTGGAATTTCAGATCATTCCAATTATACTTTGTTCTCCCACACAACTTCTCTTCCAGGGATTTCAGCGTACCCTACCTGATGCATCACCACCGCAAGGAGCTATCATTATGTGACTTTTAGCCTGTGCAGCATGAGGAAAAGAGAGTTGCAATTTGCCTACAGGCACACAGCAAGCCAGGGGTAAATTTGGCTTCAGTTCCAAGATTTCCTTTTCCCCTAAATGTGCTGTAATGGCTCGATAAAAATGACTGCTTCAAAGGATCATAAAACAGGCACTGGAAACGAGGCACTGCTCACCCCTCCTGGTTATTTTCTGTTAATTTAAATATTTCATGCAGCGAAAAGACAAAGCTCCTTCTCTTATACCACACATCACACAACATCCTTAGACCGCTGAAAATAAAACTCAGGCGAGACAGTTCAGAACAAAGGCCTGGTCAAGCTTAACTTTGGTTTTTGGCCTCTACTCCAAAGATTCTGCGTGTTACTTCAAGGCAGAGGCTTTTTCACCTGCAGGGAAAGCACACCGCACGCGCCCCTACGGAGACACAGTTTGGTGAGGCAGAAGGTGAGAAAGGATCTCAGTTTTCTTACAGAATTGCTGTTCTTTCTGTAATAACAATCAACTGGACAGAAACCTCTAACATACTCCTTCCCTGGGCCAGCACTGCTGACCTGTAACAGCCCAGCAACTGAATTATCTTACGCCTGAACATCCCACACAGTGTGGCTGAGGCCCTTTATACTTGTTTCTGGTTTTTGGTTGTTTTTTAAGGGATATGATCTATAAAGTAAGGGACTACCTGTGCTTTGTACGGTATTTGCACAAAAAAAACCAAGCACAGAGCTACAGCGGGATGCCTTTGAAGCGGAAAGTTTGGATTCGGTTTTGAAATCAAAACTCTTTCTAAAGGAGAGACTGAAAGAAAAACCATGAAACCAACTGGAAGTACTGGTGATTAGTTTAGTCTTCTGCGGTACCGCTCATCAAAGAATCTCAAAGGTTTTGGCAAGCGCTAGGCACATATGTAAAATTAGTTTAGCCCATATTAAGTTGCCTACACCAGCACCCGCCATCCCCACGTAAGCCAGAGCAGCCTGTGCTTTAATTGACACAGAGCACACGTACACTGGCAGAGAAAAAGGAAAATAAAAAGTGTTCCAGGAAAAAGCGTACAACTCCGGCTTTGTGGACGCCAGGTCCAAGTTCAGCTGCTCCCTTCCACTCTGAAGCCAAATAACTGGTGAGGATCACCTGTTTAACTTCACTTTTTAAAAAGGCTGGCAGCACGCTCGGTCAGCCAGGTACCACGTCTCCAGAGAGAGGAACGGTGCAGCTGAGAATAAGACCAGGAGTCAGCCGACGAAACGTTCCGTCATCTAATTGCACCACCGTACTCGCTGACTAATTTAGCTTTGCGTTAGGTTTTGTGGGTAATAAGCACTACCCTTCAATTCACAAACGGGGAGATGGAGAAGTAGCAAAAAGCAAGAGCCTTTCTGGCAGAAAAAGGTAAAAAGCAACAAAAACAGATCCAGGGCTCCTGATTAAAAGCCTCTTGTTGCTTTTACTACTCATCAAAAGTCATTCTAAGAGTAATGGTGTATTTTTATCTTTTCAGGGGATCACTTTATCACTTAAGAGCATGATAAAAGTATTATTTCTTGTTATTAATGTGGCCCACCCACTCTTTTAACCCAAAGGTATACGGGGGACTACATTCACTCAATAGAAGAATTTACCACGTACTAAAGTTCAAGATGTAACACTGACATCAAACCCAGTGCTAATGACAGCAACTTGAAGGACTACAAACACTGAATAAAACACCTACGATGTGCTAATGAACCAAGCTAATTATAAATCCCTGTTCAATATATACGTGAGGGGAAGATTTTAAAAGGTACTGATACTTTTAAGTAAGGTATCTCAAAAAGCAAAGAATAATCTTGTAATTAAGGCTGAGGCATAAAAAAATCCAAATACTTGTATTTCAACCCTTCTCTGTCTCATTCATAACTTTTGGCGAGATAAATTCTTTCTACCCCAGCTGCAGCGCTTGGCCAAAGCTTCGTTATCTCTTGGAGCACTGAGAGGTTAAACATGTATCGCCTGCATTGTATTATTTTGAGCTCTGGCTCCTGTGAGATACAGCAAGAAGAATATTGTAAGAAGTTACAATTCCTTTAGCTGCTTGCAAAGTTTAGTGCACGTACTTTAGCTGGCGGGGCTCGCAGTCCAGCCCGGGCAGGAGCAGTCTGGCCGTCTGCCTGATGTCATCGCTGTCCACAGTTAAACTGCGCCGGTGCTCGGCGTAGGTGATGGCCACTCTCATCCACTCCATCAGCGGCGGCAGAAGCATGAAGGGGCTGTGCAAAAAAAGGGGAAAAAAAAAAAAAATCCATCGTAGTTAACATCGACCTGCTGTGCTGCACTGCGATGCAAAAGCGCGCTTCGTCGCTTCCGGGGCGTTCTTGTGGGAGGCTGGCCCAGGTAAAACCCACCCGCAGCCACACTCTGCCAGGACGGCGGGTCAGAGGAGCTGGGAGAAACGGGAACTGCTCGGCGTTGGTTATCTAAACTGCCTCTTACCCCAAACGCTGGGACATTTTACCCTGAGGGAAATAAACGAAATAAGGAGGGACCTGCATTATTAGCGCTAGGTCAGGCCCCTCCAGCTCAAGTGGCCAATGCTTTGTTTTGGATCAGAAGGGCTCTCATCTCAAGGATGCAGCTTAAATAATAATTGTGTCTGTGGTCTAAATAATCCACTCCTCACTTAATAACTCTGTAATATTCTTGATGAACTTCGATTAAACCAGGCTAATCCAGTGCTACTCCCATTGATCTCCACGTTACAGTATCGCTCTCCAATGGCTTTTCACACCCCACGTTCCTTACGTGCAGAGCTCAGGCCTCCGTTTCTGCACAGCTGACCCTCCAGACCACAGCAGAACTGTTGCAGCAATATTTTTATGTCAACTGTTCTGCTAGGGAGGAATGAGTAGAATCAAAGAGATAGCAACTAACGCAGAGACGTCTCTGTGCGAGGATAAATGTACAACGTTACTTAAATTGTAAGCAATTTGTGGAAAAGCAATCTCTCTGTTCCTAACTTGTACAGCATCCAACACTGAAGTTTTACTCAACGATAAAGGCAATAAAGGAATACAAGGAAGGTAATAACAATAAGAACAACAGCCACTTTGGACTAGCTTTGGACTCAAAAACACCCTTCCCATTTCCAGGAATGAATTTATTAATGCGGGGAAAAAAAATCCCTTTGCATTTAAGCTTTCAAAAGAAAATAACTGAGGGGAGAAGGTACCAATTCCTTTACAAAGTTCAGAGAAAAAAAAGATACATACTAGAAAATAGAAAACTACTTTGGCATTAATGAAAGGAGCTGAGCCCATGAAAGGCATTTCCAAAGCTGTGCGCACATGTGCCAGCACAGGAAGAGCAAGCAGCACCAATCCCGTTAGAAACCATTTATCAGTAATGGGATTTGCAAGCAGAACTCCCTCTGTATGACCCTGAACATCCTTCAGGGGGGAATAACTCCACTCTGTAAAATACGTGCCATCTGCTTCTGTTTTATCGGTTGCAAGGTGCACTCCAAAACCCTGCCGTTATCTCTTTACAAACAAGTGCACTGGTTTTTTTTTCCCTCTGCTCCTTCTCTTCTTCTGAGTAGCGAAGCAGCACCTGCAAAATCAGAGATCTTTCTACGCAATGGATCCATCCTGGATGGCCAACACAAGGGTGTTTATAACGGGACATCGACTGACTGCTTTTACCAGTTCTACGTTACACATTCAAAGTATCAGGGCTGCTACATCCATCACCTTGATAACTATCCAGTAGCTCATCAGTTGAACAACTTTCTGGAAGCCCAACTTGAACCCCCCAACCCGTTTAGGCTTTCTAACTTGTCCCAGACACATGGGATGGGATGAATCCCTCCAGCACAGCCAGTTCAGACCTAAATGACTTCCCTAGGGGAAGAGCAGCAATCCACCACAGGCATTCAGGAGATGCCTTTCAGCAGTCTGCTCCAGAGAACTTCAGCCCTTACCTGACCTACAAAAAGGCATTTACACCTTTTAAACTCAAGCACCTAAGGGAGGAGCCTAAATTAACTATTTAGACCTTCTATGTACTCAGCAAGAACCTCTGGTATAGGAATCAAAGCTTCCCAGACATGGTGAGGACAGAGAGGTAGGCTAAAAGCACCAGAATTAAATACCCAAATTTAGTTAGAATCATGGAATCACAGATTGGTTTGGGTTAGAAGGGACCTTTAAAGCCCATCCAGTCCAACCCCCCTGCAAGGAGCAGGGACATCTCCAACCAGACCAGGTTGCTCAGAGCCCCATCCAACCTGGCCTTGAATGTTTCCAGGGATGGGGCATCCACCAC